>PVKB01004767.1:0-125391 GCA_004027205.1 Ctenodactylus gundi
CTGAGGAACCTGTTCTGTTCTTTCTTTGTTGTATAGATGATCAAACCCAGGCCTTGTGCGTGGAAGGGAAGCACTCTACCACGGTGCCCCAGCTCCTACTTACGTAGTTACTTTTTATTTTGAGACAGAGTCTCACGGACACCGCTTCCTCTCCCCTCGCCTCCTGCGCAGCTGGGGTCACGCGTGTGTGTCACCTTGCCTGGCTCCTCCTCCTTCACTTATTAGACAGAATCAACTTGCTCTTATGCCCTTTTCCTGTATATCTCAACCATTCTCTATGACATCAACCGAGTTTCGCTGAAAATAAAGTTTTCGATTTGATTTTGAGACAAAGTATCATTAAGTTGCCCAGGCTGGGCTGGACTTTGTGATCCTCCTGCCTCAGCTTCCCAGATTGCTGGGATGACAGGCCTGCGCGTGAGCCTGTCGCTGCCTCTCCCTGCCCGCCGTCAGCCCCGTCAGTCTCCATCCTCATTCATCACACACCGTGGGCTCTGTTGTCACCGCGTACTTTCCTCTCCAACTCCCGGGCTCAGGCATCCCGATACATCCCGGTCTGGTGGCCCAGGCCTGTCATCTCAGCACTCTGGGAGCCTGACGTAGGGGGATCACCGGTTCAAGCCCAGGTAGGGCAAACTTAGCAAGATCCTGTCTCAAAAATCAAAATGGGTTCGAGATGTAGCTCAGCTTGAAGGCCCTGGCTCCATCTTTAGTACTATTAAAAAAAAAAAAAAGAAAGGAAGAAAAAAGAAAATCTCATTTTTTCCTGTGAGTTTCAGGAACAGACAGAAAAGGTTTAAACCTTAAACCCAGGAGCCAGGGCCTGGTCCGCCGCTGGCACTCAGCAGATGCTGGTAATTGACTGCGGCACTCAGCAGCGGCTGCATTTTGGACTCCGCACTTGCATTTAATGAAACTCTCTCCCGATCTTTTCTTCCGGCGCGCCTGACTGCTTCCTGGTCACGTTCCTTGCAGGCAGAGCGATTGTGTTCACCCTTCCTTAACCTGAAGACCTACACAGTTTTCCCCCTCTAATTTGGATTTTAAGACACCTTTTCTACCAGTTTAGCCGTAGTCTATTTGAAGATATTCACATAATATCTGAAGGACCGTGGATCACTGCCACAAACTAAAACTAGTGGGGGCTGTCAGAAAAAAATCAAGCACACGAATTCAGCAACAAGTGACTAAGATAATGGTAGGATTATCTTTTTAATGGATTAAAAAATAAAATGTAGAACTGAGATGCTGACTAGGGCATGAGAAGTCTCCAACGCGGCGTATTTCAATTTGAAAATGAGATGAGTATTATTTCAAATATATCTGCCATAGATTTCTGTGAAGCCCAGTAAGTGACATGACCACAAAGTTTGTCTTGGAAATAAAGTCTTGAAACGATAAAATGCCAAGTAAGTTATTAGTTAATTTAACTTGTCAAATGAGTTACTAGTCTTGCACATGGCGCGGGGAGGGGGGGCGGAGCACCAACCAGGATTCCCTATGCACCCAGAGGAGGGAGAAATTGAGCCAATCAGGTTCCTCTGGGAGAGAGCCAATCAGGTTTCTCCGTTCATACAGTAGCGGAAGATAGCCAATCAGGTTTCTCCATTCACGCAGCGGGTCTCGGGCGCTAAGATGACTAGAAAGCGTGGGGACTTGAACAGAGGTGGAATGGAGAAGCTGGGACAAGGCCAACGACTCGTTTCACCTACTTTAAAAATTTTCCACGGGCACCGGGAACCGTATTGCAGCTGCGCGATGGGTCGGAGTGCCCGTCTGGGACCTTCCCGTGACTGACGCACAGGGCCGCAGTTTGCAGGCCACCAGAGGGCGGGAGACACCAGCCCAGGGCCCACGGGCGTGTCTTCCCACGGATGAATGAAGAGACCATCTCCGATGTCTAGCCTAAAAGATCTGGCGAGGACCAGGAGTCGCCGTGAGGCAGCAGGCCGCGGAGAGGAGCCGCCTGAGTGGAATCCTGTCAGGAAGTAGCTCGCTCCTTTCCTACAGGGCCGATGGCGGGTCTGGAGGACCGAGGACCAGGGCCACCTACCAAAGGGGGAAGTGAGTTAGGCCGCGGGGAGGGTTAGCGGGACACGCAGCCGGATGTCCTGGGGCGTCTCCCGGAAGGGCGGGCGACGGTTAATGACCACCCAGTCACCCGGGAGTCTGTGAACGGCCTACTGTGTGCGTGTGCGCACAGGCGAGAGGTGCTGAGCAGGCGGTGCTGGCGACGGAGCTCAGGCCCGGCGCACGAGCCACCCCGGCCCACTGCGTTGCTGCATGCCGAATTGCCGGGCTTGGCCCACATGCGCGTCCTCCTGGCTCGGCCTAGGCCTCCTCGAGGTGTTTCAGCACTTGCTACCCGAGTTAGCCGGTTTCAGAAAGAACCCCAATAACTGCGAAATTTCATTCAACGCAGGTTGGAAGAGAAAGATGGGGCCTGGTTGCATGTTTATTTTGAGTTTCACACTATCCGTAGGAAGGAAGCCTTTCCTTTCCCAATGCGGCCGGGCTGTCCCGGCAGGTGTCTCCGCCGCGTGGCCTGTCCCCTAGGCTGCAGCTACAATTGAATGTTATGTCGGGGTTTTTTAAAAAATGAGGTGTGTAACCAGCTTGAGGAACTCCTGAAATATCTGTGGCCCTAAGAAGCTCAAGCCGCTGGAATGTGCCAGGAAGGCGCCGGGAGCCCGGTCCTCCCGTGCTCCGCAGGGTTTTCCCCGAGTCAGTTTCACAGTACAAATTTTAATTGATCTCGTTTTTATTATCATTGAACTGGGGGCCGTGTCCAGGGCCTCCGCTGACTGTCTCTCTCTCTCTCTCTCTCTCTCTCTCTCTCTCTCTCTCTCTCTCTCTCTCTCTCTCTCTCTCTCGTAGAGGCAGGACCGAGGCACTCAGTTGCCCCGCTGGGAGCCCTGCGACCCTCCTGCCTCGCCTCCTGCTAGCCAGCACACGCCCCTCCGAGGGCACCGTCCTCCCGCAGGAGTCCAGCCGCACGGACGCCAGCGTCCCGCCCGCGCCGTCCCCGCCGCCGGCTGCGGTCACTAGTGGGAGCTCCGGAGCGGGAGGCGGGCACCCTTCGGCCGGGAGGCGACCCGCGCGGCGGCGGCAGCAGCGGCCAGAAGTTGGACGCGCGGCGGCGGGCGCGGTAAGGGGGCGACACGCGGGGACGCTCGGTGCCTCTCGAGACCGGCGGGCGCGGGGACAGGCACGGGGCACGCACGGCGGGCGCGGCGGAGACGGGGCGGCCGGCGGCTTTGTGCGCCGCGCCCGGGGCCCGCGTGGCGCGGAGGGTGCGCGCCGGCCGGCCGGACCAGCGACCCGGGACCGCGCGGGGGTGGGGGGTCCGGCCGTCCAGGCCACCTGCCCGCCCGCCCGCTCCCTCGCTCGCTCGCTCCCTCCTGTCCCGCTCCGCTCCCAGTCCCCTCCGCCGGCCCCCGCCCTGTCCCCGCGCGGCAGCGACCCGGGCCGCGCCCCCTCCTCCTCCGCGGCGGCGGGGACCGCGGGGACAGGGCGGGCGGCGGGACGCGCTGTCCCTCCGTGTCCCGACCCGCTCCGCCTTCCCGCCAGGTGAGGCCGCGGCCGGGCGGCTGGCGGGGGACCCGAAGCCGGCGCCTCCCTCCCGGGGGACGTGCCCACCTCGGGCCCGGGCCGTTGGCCGCCGCCGCCAGGCCCGCAGGGTCCGGCCAGCGGGGGCCGGAGGGGCGTCGCGCCCGTCCCGCCCCCGTCCCGGCCGCCGCGGGCTCTGGCGCATGTTGAGGGCCGGCCGTTCCTACGTGAGAACTTGGGCCGCCTTTGTGCTCGCGGCCCTCTTCCCACTTTAGCGGTCAGAAACAATGACTCGGACGCGCCGGGAGAGCGGGGATCTGTGAGTCACCCGCCCGCCGGTCCTGCGGGCCCTCCGCCGCAGCGAAGGCTCCGCGCTGTGGCACTCGGCGCGAAAAGAAACTCGTGTGCTGTAAGCAGCCGGTAGTAGTGGCGGCTCTTTACGGGGAACAGAGCTGGGAAGTTAATTGCGGTGATGTTTGACTGTTTTCTTGGGTGGTGAATAATGTACCTTTGTTTTAACAAAATATGGCCCGGGGCTACCGGACTGGATGCAGCCTGTGGTCGGTGGACTGGGATCACCCTGGGCGAGGCCGCCTCGGCCCGGCCGCTCGCGGTGGGTAGGACCTTGTTCGCCAGGGGCTGAGTGAATTTTAATGACGCTGCCTTGTGGTGTTTCGATCTCAATGTTAGTTTCCAGCCAGCCGAGGACCTTGCTCTGCGTCCTGTGCGGGAGTCGCCGTGGGCACGGGCCCTGCCGGTGCCACCCGCGTCGGGTCCAGGAGGGGGCCTGCAGCCGGCTTCTCCCCCGGGTCTGGGATTGTCACTGAGGGACGCACTGCCCACCCCCGTGTGTCCCATCCCGCTCAGAATGTTCCAGTTGGTAAATCATATTTATTTAAAAAAAGAAAAACCAACTTAGCGTTTTCCTCATAAACCTGAAGACGGCGTGAGACGGCTTGAGGTCTGTGTCCCTGCCGCCCAACATGCTGATGTCGCTACTGTTTGTTTAGCAGGCCACGTCCTCTCCAAGGTGGTCACGTGTTGGTGCGTGTAGCTGCACCTCGCCCCCACCCTGTCCCGAGCACCTAGCCCCTACTTTGTCCCCGCCCAGCCTGGCCGAGCCCTGGGCCTCGGGGACCTGTCCCAGCCGGGCTCCGGGGACGCGATGCTCGCTGGGCTCCTCCTGGGCTCGGGTCACTGAGGGCCCAGCCCTGCGCCCCACACGGAGGCTCCCAGCTCTCCAAGGGGACACGTGCCGGGTCTTGTTCCCTGCGTCTGTGACTCGCGATGCGGCCTGGGGCCGACTTGGGTGAGGGTGGAAAGAGGAGGCCCCGCGGCGCGAAGGGCGGAGCTCCCCGGAGCGCGGTCTCTCATTTTCTCAGTTTCCTTCTTTGCGGCAGAGTCAGGGCAGAGTAGTACTTCGCTGCGCCTGTGTTGATCCTGACGCGGAGAGCGAGGCCCACGGTGTGCGAAGGCCGCGCTGGGCGGCAGCAGAGCCCGCTGCGTGGAAGGGGGTCCTGTGCTCGTCTCCGCAAACTTCGTCCACGGCGATCGCTGGCGTGCGCAGCGGGGACGGGGACGTGTGCATGGACGCCCCCGCGGGTTCGCCTCCGTCCCCCACCCCGCGGCGCTCAGGGCTCTTCTGGTCTCCGCATCGCCTGCCCTCCCCCCCGCCCCCCCATTATGGCTGGTCTTTTGTTTTGCCCTTTAAGTGACTTGTATTTTGGGTGAGTCTTCCCCACGCGCGGACCCCCGTGAACACAGCCCCGCGGCACCACTGCGCGTGGGGAACGCGCGCCCCTCCCAGCACGCTGGCTGGCCTCCCGCGCTCCGGGGTGCCGGCACGGGGCGGGCGCTGGGTACTCGTGACCCTCCGGGAGAATCCCGCCGCCTGCGGAGATGGTTGGGGCTCCCTGGCTCGGGTCTCCTCCTCCAAACCGGGCCTGAGCTTGGAAGGCAGGAAGCTGCGGCAGAGAAGCCTGCTCCAGACGAATGGCTCTTTGGGAAACTTTTTTTCCCAGTTTGAAAACTACCGCAAATTTATCTTTTTTATATATCAGGCGTCCCTGCAAAGTTTTGTTTGAAAGAAAAGCTAACACAGCCGAGGCCCACTTCACTTGACGGCTTGCAGCCTCTTTTTCTAGTCTCTTTCGGTCTTTTCTTTTCGGTGGTGGCCCTGGGGATGGAACCTGGTGCTGCCACACTGAGCCAAGGCCCCAGCCCGTTTCTGTTTTTGATTTGAGGACAGGGTTTCAGGAAGCTGACACGTTATCAGGCTGGCTGGAACTTGCGACCTCCCTGCCTCAGCCTCCCTGTATGTTGGGCCCCGGGCCCAGCGGGCGATGCGCACTTTACAGCAGGGAATTCGCCTTGGTGATTCTCAGGTTCTCCACTGCTAGCGTCACTAAGCCCGTTTCGCTGACACGTGTGAGCGTGTCCCCTGCCTGGTGTGAGCACATCCCATCCCCGAGGGGCTCAGGACCGAGCTGACGTTCCGGAGAGTGACGCAGATGCAGGTTTGTCATTAGGGAGATGAGAAGGTCCTGTGGCATGCTGGACCCGTGGTGGAGGAGGACAACCTGCCTGAGTTCACCCTGGAGAGCCGGCCCAGGAGCACAGGCCTGTCACCCCAGGACTCTTGGGAGGCAGAGGCAGGAGGGTCCCGATTTCCTGTCCACCCTGGGCAGCTTGGCACTTTGCAAGACCTTGTGTCAAAATCAAAACTAAAAAACGGGTTGGGGGTGCGCCTGTGTGCCAAGCCCTAGGGCTCGGTGCCTTGCAGGACAGAAGCGAAGATGGGGCGAACTTTCCAGCAGAAGGGTTGGGGCCCCCTGGTCAAGGTCGCGAGGGGCACGCGTGGGAGCCAGAGCCGGGACCGGGACAACCTGCGCATTTTATTCAGACACATTTCCTGTATGCTGGAAAAAGCCCTGGAGGGTTTTCGGCAGAGACGGGAACCCATGTGACTCACTCCTATGCCTGTGGGGTGACGCCAGCACGCCTTGGCTGCTCAGGCGGGGGCCGGAGCTCCCCACCCAGCTCTTATCACTTGCTAGGACAGCCGTTGGGGCGAGTCACCCCCTTTTTGTGTGCGGTACTGGGGATCGAGCCCAGAGCCTTCACACCGAGGCACATCCACAGTCTGCTTTTATTTGTGATTTTGAGACAGAGGCTTGGCCTCCTCCTGCCTCAGCTTCCCAGGCTGCGGCGCTGGGCATGGCTAAGCCACACTTCCTTGCCCCTGGATGGCAGCTCAGCGCAGCCGTTTCCAGTCCCAGCCTGGTGCTTCCTTTCGGACCGCATTCCTCAGCACCTGGCCACTGTTCCCAGGCAGCGCTCTCCTCTTTCGACATCCCCTGCCTGGGCCAAGGCTACTGGGGAGCTGTCCCTCAGCCTGAGCACATGGGGTCTCCCTAAAGACTTAGGTAGGGGCCAGGACTGGTGTCACAGACCTGTCATGCCAGCATCCTGACTGGCTGAGGCAGGAGGATCACATTTGAGCTTATTCTGGGAAATTAGTGACTTGGTGAGATCTTGTCTCAAAATCAAGAATAAAAACTGAGCTGGGAATGTGGGTCAGGTGCAAAGGCCCTGAGCTCAGTCCCCAGTGCTCCCCAGACTTCACTGCGAAACGTTGCTAGGTCTGGATTCACCCACTCAGGACTCCTGTTCCTTGCCAAGTGCTAATATGTAGTCAGCACCACTGAATTTAGGGTACCCAGAGGTCACCCTACATACAGAAAATGTAAGCATTTACTCAGGACCAGTTTGTTGTAATAATTCAAGTAAAACTCACGCCACGTGAAAATTATGTAAGAACTAAGTCTGATGTACAGAGTGCCGGGTCAGTTGCCCTGTGCAGGAAAAGTTGGCACATTTTGAGGGGGGAGGGAGGTGAGGGGGAGGGAGGTGTAGGGCAGGCAACAGGGGCACCTGTTCTCTTCTGGCCTTCCCTGCATATAAGCTTGTTCCGCCTTGTCCTGGCTCCGAATGTAACTGCGGCCACCTCTCCAGGTGGTCTCTGTGGAGTCCTCCCCGCCCCGTGTCGTGCTGAGGACGGGGCCTTTGTCCCGAGCCCACTTTTATTTTTGATTTTGAGCCTGTGGGAGGCCCATTCAGCAGACACAGGCCCAGAGGTGTGGGTGGGAGCCCAGTCAGCCGCCTGCTGCAGGAAGCTGTGGGCTCGTGGTATCTCTGTCCTGTCCTGCCTGAGGGTAGGGTGTGCTTGCCTCGTTGCTGTGGATGGCCAGGTGCTATGTTAGGCCCCGCGGGGACCACAAGGCAGGTTTATGTCCTCGGGTGGGGGCCGACGGGGAGCAGGTAGGGCACGAGCAGCCTGACAGCATGGGCCACAAGTGGGACTCTCATTAACATGCACTTACTATGTAGGGGTTTGGTGTACATGTCTGAAAAGCTTGCTCTGGAGACACGCAGAACTGACGTGCTTGGCAGGAAAATTAGGAGAAGCTTTAAGAAAATAATTGCTTTATAACTTTTACCTAAAATTAATAGTTTGAACCTGGGTGTGGTGTCTTATGCTTGAAACCCCAGTACTCTAGGAGGCTGAGGCAGGAGGATCACCAGTTTGAACTCAGCCTAGGCAATAGTCCCTGTCTCAATAAAATAAAATATAAAATAAAAAGAGCTGGGAATGTAGTTCAGTACAAAGACCCTGTGTTCAATGCTTAGTACTTAAAAAAGTTCGATGTGTACGTAAATCTTCTCAGCAGTTTTCTTGTGCACATGTATTTTTAAGGAGAAAAGATCGTAAATTATTGTGAGCCGATTTTTCATTTAGCCATCTACTGGGAAAATCATTCTACACCAATATGTCCATTTTGAGACATGTTGTATGTTATCTGATAATTAAAGATCACAAGATCCCTTATCTCCTCACTGGTTAATATAGTTGTTAAGATACTTAAAATGTTTGCTAGGCGTGAAAAGAGAATTAAAGTTGCCAGTGCAACCCTTCCATACCAGCAGTGTCTGGAAATCAGGATGCCTCTGAATCTGAGCGTGGAAATCACGTGTGTCTTATCATAAATCTCTATTTCATCAAAATTCCTTTCAATTATATCTAATAAGAATGATTAAATGAAAATAGAGAGAAAAACAATTTAATCAGATTTCTTATTTCTGGATAAGCCTGGTGGCGCAGGCTGATAATCCCGGTGCTCAGGGAGGCTGAAGCAGGAGGATCACACGTTTGAGCTCAGGTTGGGCAGACTAGGGAGATTTTGTTCCAAAAACAGAAAAGAAAGTTTAAAAAGGACATAAGGGATGAGAATGTGGCTTAGTGCAAAGAACCTGGTTTAGTCCCTAGTACTAAAAAAAAAAAAAAAATTTAGATTTTAGCATTTGTTTAAATTTTTTGATAAATTTATTTATTTTAAATAGATATATTTAAAAATTCTCTTATGCCTGCCTGACACCAATAGCTAGTTACTTACCACAATGAGAAACTGGGGCTGTGCGGTCAGAGGAGCCGCTTGCCCAGTCCAGGTACGCAGCATCCCTGTCACAGCGAGATGGGGACCCTGGGTGGCTGGAACCTCGCCTGGCTCGTCCAGGCTCTGAGACCTTCCTGCCTCTGCTTCCTCTGTGTAGTAGGAGTGACTGGAGAGGCGCTGGCCTCGTCGGGAAGGTGGGAAGGTCGCGTAGCGAGGACGGCGGGGTGCCCAGGATGGAGCGGGTGTGCCTGAGGCTCTGGATGTGAGCCATGCGGAACGACCCGGAGCCCCGAAAGTGTGCTTGACCGTACCAGTGGGCTTTGACCACCGAGCTCAGATTCTTTCCGCCACCTGTCGCTGGCCTTGTGTTTCCTGAACACACTTTGTGGGGGGAAACTGGTGCGTAGGGTGGGTCACAGTTTCACAACCCACTGTCTTTTATCCTGGAAGGACTGGACTGTTGTTGTTGCCAGGATTTCTTCTTATGTACACCTGTCATGAATAGTAGCATCCCAGATTATGGTCCTTAAACATTTTATTTATTTATTTTTATTGATTGAGGTGGTAGAGATTGATCTGCTGGGCCTTCACACTAAACTACCAATGTATCCCTAGCCCTCTTGTTTTTTTCTGAGTTTTGATTTTGAGACAGGCTCTCAGTGACTTGCAAAATTGCCCAGGTTGGGCTCAAGCATGCAGTCCTCCTGCCTCGGCCTCCCAGAATGCTGGGATTATGAGCCCGAGCTACGAGACCTGGTTTATCTCCTTTTATTTTTTAAGGGAAAAAGTGACTATTTCTTTACCTAGAGAAAGCCATTTCATCCCACGTGGACACTGCTGAGACTAAGATTTAGAGCACGTGTTTTCTGAAAAGCTACTGATCGTCCCTTCCACTAGTTGTAGAGAATCCACAGTCAGTGACATAACTCGGGGGGAGACAGGGAACGGGAAGAAACCAGAGAGCTTCCGTTATTTTACCCTTTGGAGGGTAAAATAATGTGTTTTTTGTCCTTTTTTCCACTTTCACTTGACTTTATTTATATAACAGTCTCAGTCCAAGCCAGGAGAGGGCTTTGCCCTTCCTGTGATCGGTCACCTACGTTTCCAAAGTGCTTTCTTACTGTCCCAAGTCTGAAGTTAGGGACAACAGGAACAGAAAAACGGTGTGTCTCCCTCAGCTTAAATATCCTGGGAAATTGGAACCACCTGGCCAGCCCTTGGCAGGTCTGTGCATGGCTCCGAGGAGGCGACCTCAGGTGGCTCGGCCTTCGTGAGTCACTCCCGTGGTGGAGACAGCTCCAGCTGCCCGCGGAGGAGCCCGTGACCAGGCTGCTGAGTGACCGCGCCTAAACTTCTCGAGTGCTCAGACTAACGAGAGAAACGGCTCAGGGCAACCTGGATTATTCATCCCAAAATAAGCTTAACTGTGATTTAATTTTTAAATGACCTATTAGAGACAGGAATCTAATAAAATTCTGCTCTGGGAAAGGAACGTTATTTCTCATTGTTCCCTCCTATAACTTTGCAGGAGGAAATAATTCGTGTACTACTGACCGTACATGATGGGACAGTTCACATACAGACTTTGTTCCCATTGGGAGGAGGTTATGTTCGTGTGCTTGACAGGGGTTATGGGCTGCAGAAGTTGAAATATACCTGCTCAGAAGGCCACGGTTATTTGAAAGTCTTTATCCAACAATTTTGCCTCTCAAGATGAAACCACCCGCTTCTTTAAATACTTGTCTTTAACATCTGCAGTGAATGAAAATATTTTAACCCTCGCTGAAGAGGGAAACCGTACTACATTGTTTAATTGAATTAAATTAGCTTTTCAGGGAAGTTTACCTAGGAGCCATTTCTGGAACCAATTTGGAAAATGTTCTTTGTACTCCGCTACATTTGAGCTCGCTGATGTTTTCCTTAGTAATTCTCTGCGGACCTGGGTCCCTCCTCGATTCAGGCACCAAACCCTTGTGATTTTTGTAGGCAAATTGGGCATTTCCTCCTCCGTAATTATGCATATTTAAGAAATAGTGGGTGCTTCCTCTTTGCATATGGAATTTAGAAGACATTCTTAATTCTGTAACACAGTAAAGTCGTTTGAGTTTTAATATGTTAGCATTCTGTGGATATGTTAAAACTGCGATGCGCAGTCGTATGTAAGTTAACTTTTTCCAAAAATTGTTTCCTAGGTAAAAACATGGCACTTTTACTAATAGAAGTAAGAGCTGTTTTGTAAAAATAGCCAATAAAACAGAACTTCTCATGGAAACGTTAAGTATTTTTGGCCGGGAAAAATCTGCTCAATGCTACATTCTCTGCGTTATCTCTTAATTGCAAGCTGTTGTTTTTACAAAGCCATGAAGAAATAGAAAATTGCTTTGAAAAACTCCCATTTCAGGTGTCTTAGCTGTAGAATCTATCTCTTGTGATCAGCGACATGGGACGCACGCTGTGCGTTTGGCAGCAGGGCTATAAGTTAATGCCCTTCGTTTCTTAAACACTTCTGACTTAGCAAAGATAAAACTAACCTCCTCCTTTTAGAAATGCTTTGCATTACGTATCTCGATCTGAACTTTGGAATCGCTGCTGTGGTTTGTCCCCTGGATCCCGGAGGACCCGAGAGCCCCTGGCCTCTCCTACACCTGTCAGCCACTCCTTCCCCTCTCCCTGTCTCCTTCTGTCCTTCTTCCTTTGGACTTGATCTTGAAACACTGTTTTCTCGGAGTACCTCATTTTGGAGCCCCAGAGAATGGAGCACACGCCTTTCTCCCTGAGCATGCCGGCTCCTTCCCGACCAGATGCACGGCTATCTCTCTCGTGGATGTTTTGACAAAAGTAATTTGGAATCCGGCTTTGTACACGCACTCTTAACATACTTCAGTGGAGTTATAAACCAGCAAGACATGCATCCATTTTATGAAGAAATTACTTACTTGATTATGTAATTTCATTCAAAATGTTCATGTTTTAAACATTTAGAGAAATGTGCTACTCACTATGGCCAAAAAACCTAACAATGGCATAGATGTAAATTATGAGAACTATTTTGTAGGTATTGTGAAGCTCTGTGAAGTTTTTATCCCTTTGCATGCCCTCTTGGTGTGTAAGCTTCTCTCATTGTGTTATGCCACTTCTGACTTCTTTGTAGCTCTGTTTTATCGGAGATTTCCGGCATCGTCGCTGGGGCCTGAGCGCCAGCACACTGCATTCCCAAGCCCTCTCCTGTGACTCGCTGGTGTGGGCCCTGACTCAACACGGGGCTCGCGTCTCCCAAACCTGGAAGGTATAACTCAGCCCAACCATAATGCTTTCAACATCTTTAGCTTGTAAATAATGTCTTTCTTACAAATGGAATTATGAAATATTTATGCGACACAAGTGCATTTGATGCCGTATTGTAAATCCCGGCGTGTCAGAGAGATAGTGGAGTCCTGCTTGGTGGGGAGGATGTTTAAATTCACAGATGATGGATGATGCCAAAGCAACGCGCAACATAAACAGAGCGAGGACGGGACTGGGCGAAGGGAGAGGCCAGTGGGCGCGCTGCGGAGGTGGCCAGAGCCCCTCAGCCATCCCTTGTCGGACGCCCAGCCTGGAGGCCCCCGGTTCCCGGTTCCACGCACACTCTAGTTCTCCTCGCCTGAGCCGCAGTGTTTGGCCACTAGGCCACCTGCCATGCTCTGCTTGAAACTGATCGGTGACTTGGAGCTGGCTCTGTGTCTTGGTCTTGAACCCAGGCGATGATTCTTGGAGTGGAAGGGGCCGCGGTTCCTCATCCTGGATTGGGCGTGTGTAGACCGAACCCTTCCATGTGACAGGAAGCGGATCTTGGTTGCTTTGCTTGGTGTGGCCTGCCTGAAGGTGGGGTGGGGGCAGGGTGGTGGGGAGGCGGGAGGGGTGCTGCTGGGTAACTTGATGTTACTGCTGGCATTGCGTCAGTTTCTGTATCCCTTTTTCTGTCTTTCTGGATTTAGTGAAAGTAGGGGTACTATGCATATATGGAGCGGGGCTAGGCTGTGCTACACCACAGAGATATGGGGTATTTTTAGAGAGGATGAATTCCATTTCTATCTCTTTCCTTCCTTCCTTCTTTCTTTTGTGATACTGGGGACCGAGTCTCAAGCGTTCACACTACATCCCTGACCGATTTTTTGGGGTTTCCCTTTGAGGCAGAATGCTGTGAAGTCCATAAGGTGCCCAGGCTGGACTTGAACTCGCAGTCTCTTGCCTCAGCCTCCCAGAGGCTGGGATGACGGGCCAGGGCCGCTATACCCAGCTTTTCCTTCTTGCTCCCGGGAGGACTGGGGTGGAATCCAGGGCCTCTGCTGGGTGGCGGAGACCTGCCGCAGGCTGTCCCCAGTCCCCCGCCTGAAAGCTGGCTTCACCGAGGTGGCGGCCTTCTTTTCTGCCGTGCGGGCAGCACCCCAGAGGTGGTGCCTGACCCGGGCTCTGCACCCCGAGGAGCATAGTAACCCCATAGTTTTCTACTTTGAATCTTTATTGCTGTTTTCCCTGTAGTAACTCATGAAGTTTTAGAAGCCGCATGGGTTGTCCCGTGAACTTGGAAAACGGCGTTTTCTGCAGGCCCGGAAGATTTAATTTCCATTTCCTCTTCCGCGTCATTTACAGAGAGGTTAAGTAGACCGCGCCCAGCTCCTTCCCCTCCTCTCGCCCCTGCAGAGGGGACACCCCTCTTCAAGCTCACCGCTGGTGACCTGGGGCTTTGTAATGACTTCCGCGGTTCTGCCTTGTCAGGGGCTCTTTTTAAAAAAAGTGGATTATGCTGCTTGGTTCCTCCTTGAAGCTCTGCATAGTTTTTGGTTGCCAAGACGTGATTCCCGGAAAAGCTCAAGGTGCTTCCCCCTTTCCCCGTGTGCTGAGCAAGGTCTTCAGTGACCTTGTGCTTAGTGTGTGTGAACAACACAGACTTGCCAGGTGGCTGAGGGGTAATTAGAATACTGAGTTAGGGAAACTCGAATGACTGGGGGTAATTCAGCGACTTACTTACATGGTTGAAATGCAATTACAAGCTGTGTCTGGTGGTACTGGCCTATAACCCTGGCATCCCAAGAGACTGAGGCAGGAGGATCACAAGTTTGAGTCCAGCTTGGGCCATTCAGTGACTCAGTGAAGACATGTTCTGTCTGTGTTTCCTGGGTTCCAGGTCCTGCATGTTGGGGAGAGTGGTTGTGTCCTTGTCATGTGACTGATAAAGGAGTGGAAGGCGATCCCGCTGCGGGATCGGTAGGAAGCCTTGTGCCTGTCCGTGTGCCAGCCCAGATATTGCTTAGCTCCCGAGGACCCAAGTTTGCCCTGGGACAGGGGAAGCTGGGGCATCCCAGAGGTGGGAGAGGTTACCGCATGCGCCAGGTTAGTGATTAAAGAGATGAAGGCCTAGGGGAGTAGCTCAGTAGTTAAAGTGCTTGCCTTGCATGCACAAGGCCCTGGGTTTGATTCCCCAGTATCCCCATAAAATTAGCTGAACATGGTGGCACATTTCTGTAATCCTAGCACTTGGGAGGCTAGAGCAGGAGGAATGCTGAGAGTTCAAGACCAGCCCGAACTACATAGTGTAGGGTCAGCCTGAACTACAGAGAAAGACCATGTGTCATAAAGAAAGAAAGGAAGAAAGAAAAGAAACAGGGGTTCTTGGTCATATCCTGAGAAGGAAAAAGGACATGCTTGTAATTCTTGGAAAAATGAATCTTGAACTTTAAGTGATATTGTATCATGTTCTTTCCACCTATTTTTAATTTTTCTGGTGCTAGGGATCAAGCCCAGAGCTTCCACACTGAACTCCATGCCCAGCTCTCTCTCTTACACACACACACACACACACACACACACTTTCTGATATTTGATACAGGGTCTCCTTGAGTCACCGAGTTGCCCAGGCTGGCCTTGAACGTGGGATCCTCCTGCCCCAGCCTCCCAGAGTGCTGGGGTTCCACGCCTTGCCGCCTTCCTCTTCCCCCCTTAGCACAGCTATGCCGAAAGCGCTGGCGGGGATTTTGCCATGAAGTGGATTGTCCCATCTCCCCTGAAGCTCAAGTCTCTCACTTCTCAAGTTGTGCTTGATTCTCACGTCGGAACAGGCAGGAGGAGGACATGAAACACGGGGAGCCGTGGCATTTCTGTCACTTGGAGAGTCGGGTGGCTGAGGTCAGGACTGCAGACCAGGATGGTACAAGGTGAAGAGGGACCACCTGACCTTGATCGGTTTATCTGAAGTGGCGTTTGAGAACTGAAGCTATTAATTTAAAAGGGAACTGTGACGGATGCAAGCCTTTGTGACAGTAAAAGATGCCTGAGTCCCCCTCCAAGCCCCGTTCCCCCCTCCGCAGCACAACCCGCTGTCCCGTCCTTCCCGCCGCTCTCCGGAGCACTTCTGGAAGGAAGTCCTCTTTCCCGCGTGTCTCTAGTAGCACAGTCACAGCTGCCTCCTGTCCTGAATTGGTACAAATGTCCACCGCTCGTGGTTATTTGGACTCTGAGGAAGAGCCAGAAGCCACACAGCGCCAGGTCTGGTGGTGAAGATGGAGGGGACGCATGCCAGCTATTTGTGAGCCTGCCTTGCCACGGGATGGCGCTCGGCTGCAGCGGTCACGGTTTTGACCGAGGACGCCCAGAGCTGCTCCAGGAGGTGGCGAGAACGGCCGCATGAGGGTGTCTGAAGACAGCGGGGGTCGGTGGCCAGGCACCTTTTATTCAATTGTCTTGTTTAGACACTCACTGGATGTCTCGGTCACGCCTCACATCCCTCGTTGTTGGCTCGACGACAGAGGGTTGACTCGGTATCATGAGAGGCCCGGAAGAGGGCACCAAGCACACACGGAGCGTCTGCAAGGAGTGTGGCGCACCCTGGGACTCCATATTGAATGTACCCGTCCCCACCCGCCAGCGGGCTTTCAGGATGTGCCACGGGTGACCACCTTTCCTGGGCCGCTTGCTGCCTGCAAAGCCGTCGCTGGGTCCCACCTGCTTGTGCTTCAGACATGATGCTTTCTGTGGGAATAAACCTCTTCATTTGAAGTGTAGCATTGTTTATTTTTGGCAGAGCGCGAGTGCCATGGGTGGATTGGCCCCAGGCGCAAGTCCAGCTGAGGCGGAGCTAGTGAATTTAAAAAAAATCTACAGTTTCCAGAATGTTCAGATGAAACAAATATTTTTACAGTGCTGTGGAACAGGCCAGGTTTGCCACAATTCCAGCACGCTGGGTGGCTGAGGCAGGAGGATCCCAGGTTTATGCTCATCCTGGGAAACTTAGTGAGACCCTGTCTGAAAATCCAAACTAAGATGTAGGCTGGGTATGCAGCTCCGTGTGCAGGCCCCAGGCCGGATCCCCAGCACTGCACACACAAAGCAAGACAAAGAAAGCAGAAAAAAGGGAAGGACTAGGGCATTAAAGGAGAATGGTGCTTCTGCTTTTTACAACCCAGTATTTAATATATTTATTAAATATTGGTCAAATCAAGCCATTTTGCTAGCTTAGTCATCATTTGATTTTTCAAGGGAATATAAATATCGCAAAACCACACTGAGATCAGTATAATTTGTAACAAACACGAAGTTTCTCACTGATTCCTTATATCCTACAGTGCCTATTTTCCGCGATGGAAAATGATGTTTCGGTTGGACACAAGCAGCCATTTGCTTCGCTAATGACCCAGCTTAATTTAAAATCATGTTACGGGCAGAGCGAGGAGCCCGCTGGGTCCGGGCGAGTTGTCCCCGCCAAAGGCATTTCCTTGTCTTTACCTGCCCCTTGAGTTATTGGATGACCCCACGTAATCTTATTATGGGACCATCTAATAAGGAAGGGCTCCTTGATTAGTTTTTCTTTAACTTTTATAATCTCATAGAGCTCACTTCTTCTTTGTCTTCTCATTTCTCAGTGCGAATCTTCTTTCTTGTCTCTCCTCTTGGGGCGGGCGGGACGGGGAAGTAGGGACCGCGTGTCCCTTTCGCACGTGGGGGCTTTCACCTCTGCGGTCACTTTCAGAGGAGGGGTCAGGTGGCACAGGGCCGGGAAAGGTCTCATCCGTTCCGGAGTCTCTGGTTGATCTTGGAACAATGGGGCGGGCCAAACTCTCTTAGGCCCTTCTGGGCCTGAAATGCTGATTCCATAACCTAAAGGGCCAACTGTTGTCTTGGGTTAGGAATGGCAGTTTAAGCAGGGCCCAGAGGGGCAGGCTTGTGATCTCAGCACACGGGGGAGGCCGAGGCAGAGGGGTACGCAGTTAGCGAGACCCTATCTCAAAATCAAAACTGAAGAAATAAGTTGGAAATGTAGCTCAGTGTCTAGCCCTGGGCTAGACCTCTAGGAACACACAAAAAAATTTATAGTATGATACTAGTTTTGTTCTTTCTCTTTGTGCCTTTTTCCTTCCAGTGGGTTTTGGGAATTCCAGCCAGTGACGTGAGTGGGGACGACTTGGGTCCCTCTCAGACTTACCGGTGTTTGCCCTTCTTAACGCCAGAGGAGATGTTCGCTCACCAAGTAGTTAGGCTGAGCTGCTTTCACCTTCTTCTCTTGCGGTTGGCAAATAATTTTGGTTCTTAGGAAATAATTCAGTGTTGCTCCTGGCCTGGGATTGTTTCCTAAGGACTTTAAAGCAGCTGCTGAAAAGATTTTGTTCAGAGTGACGTTCAGATTTGAATTCGGACTGCGTTGGACTGTAATGGCTGATTTTACGACAGACAAGGTAGGCAATGCCTATTCATAGCGGATTCGTGAGTTTGTGTCTGTGGTTGGCTGTTTTCACTGATCATAAAGGGGCAATTTCGCCTTAGCCCTTCATGTTTACTTCTGTTCCTTGGACTTCAAGAGAAGTATTTTCTCTCTCTCTCTCTTCTGTGGTGCTAGGGATGTAATCCAGGGCCTGAGCTCCACGCCCAGCCCATTTTTAGTTTTGATTTTGAGAAAGAGCCTTGTGGAGTCGCTGAACTGCGCAGGCTGGGCTGGGACTTGTGATGCTCCTGTCTCAGCCTCCCTGGGTGCTGGGGTCACAGGCCAGCGCCGCTGGGCCAGCTGAGCATCCTCTTAAAAAGGCTTGGATTCTTCTTATTTTCAAATTGATTAGTAATTTCCTCTTAAGAGGCCCCACTTTCATACAGCTGCCAGCTCCACTGTTCTGATGCGTGCTGGGCCCTCCCTAGTGTCTCCTAGAACGTCCGTGCCCAATCCTTAATCCCAGCGTGCTTCTGTGCAGCCTTTCGCCGTGGCATGTCAGCGTCCCACTTTCCAGTCTAACTCAAACACCAGTGATAAAACACACCAGCACAGTCCCTGAAAGTGCATGGTGGAGTACTTGCTGTTACCATAAAGCAGTAAACCTTCGCTAAATAGATTGTTTGATTTTCGTGTGTGTGTGCGCGCGCTTTCAAAATAAGGGAAAAACCACTGGCGTCCTTCAGGGACCTTAGGCACATCTTGGTCTATCGCCACTGGATTAGGGTTCCTGACACTGAAACCCTCGAGTCAGAGACAGGAAGGGCTGTGCCCCCGTGGGCACGTTCCCCCGGGGCACTGTCCTTGGAAGTTGGCTGGGAAGGGAGCAAGCCACCTGCGCAGACGTCGCATTCTGTTCGTGAAGTTTTCAGGGCAGGGCTGTTCTTCTCACTTGAGTTGGTGTTTGCTTGCAGAAGAGGTCTCCTGAGTCCCCTGCCCCCCCCCCCCCCCCCCCCCCCCCCCCCCCCCCCCCCCCCCCCCCCCCCCCCCCCCCCCCCCCCCCCCCCCCCCCCCCCCGGCCCGCCTTCCCTCCTCCCTTCCCGCTGACCCCACGCCCCCACGCTGCCCCTGTTGGTGGGACTGGGAGGCGCTTCTGTCCCTGCAATTCTAACCACAGAATGAGAAGCTGCCTTCAGAGCTTCAACCCATTTCACAGAGTGGAAGATCGTAACGTGCAGAAGAGTCTGCTCAGCGTCGACTGACTTCTCTACAGCTCCTACCTTGTAATTGTGGAAAATTTATTTATTTACTTATTTTTGAGACAGAGTCTCACTCTTTAGTCCCAGCTGGTCCTGAACTTACTATGGAGTCTAGGCTGGTCTCGAACTCCCAACAATCCTCCTGCCTCCGCCTCCTCAGTGCTGAGGTTACACGCCCCGCTTATGTGGTGCTGGGGAATCAACTTTAAGGCCTTGAACTTGCTAGGCAAGGACTTTGACTTCTGAGCTATTCCTCCAGCCCCTGTAGAAACTTTAATTAGGAGCCTTAGGGTATTTGTTAAAAATGTACTATTGGCTATATTAGCTTTAAAAATGTATCCTAGGATGATATAGGAAAAAAAAGTTGCAACTTTGTTACTAACTGCCATCCTGGACTTTGGAAGCAGACTCCTGGGTCTGCGGGGCACCGGCTGGACCTTCAGTGTGCCCGTCTGGGCAGCGGGGATCACAGGGTTCCTGTCCAGGATGGAGGCTGTGGGAGTTAAAAGAAGCGCCTTGACCCAAGCCAAGAGTGTAGTGACCGCTCCGTAACACTCGCTCTCGTCCTGTATTTTAAATGTCCTCCTGCCATTGGCACTCGGACAAGTTTATTAAGCTACTTACGTGACATGTTCCTATGA
Source organism: Ctenodactylus gundi (assembly GCA_004027205.1). Classification (NCBI taxonomy): domain Eukaryota; kingdom Metazoa; phylum Chordata; class Mammalia; order Rodentia; family Ctenodactylidae; genus Ctenodactylus; species Ctenodactylus gundi. The sequence goes on from PVKB01004767.1 coordinate 19,577, forward strand.
AATTGCCATGAAGGAAATTTACAAGGTTCCTTGGCCAATTTTCATGAGCAGTTGTTTCCCTATAAGGTGATTCTGACTACCAGCCCACTGGGTCACTAACATTCTCATTTAAAATGAGCGTCTAATGAGAAAGAAGTGAGCCCTTGGTGTGAAGTGAGCTCCTTCCTCTGCGGCTCGGTGTGGGACCCTCCCTCTGCTTCAGATGCTGCTTGTCAGAGAGAGTTGTGCTGTGAAATAAGAAGCCTCGTCGCACGTTTTCCCTTCCAAGTGGCCTTTCCCCTGCATGAATTATGAACCTCCAGGCCGACTTCAGCCAGGCCAGGCACGCGGGATGGTAACGAGCAAGTGTTTGGTTGCGCGAGACGATCAGTTTACACCGGAGCAGAGCCTTAATTAAAGTTTTATTAAAGCGTGTAAGCTGCGGTCCGGTTTGGCGCTGATGGGAGACGGACGTCTGGCCCAAGCCAGGTGACGGTGGTGGGACGTGCCCAGCCCGCCGCTAGCGCTGCCCTCCTGAAGGCTGGCTTTCTGTCTCTTCCACTCTCCCTTTGTATTAGAATGATCTGAAGTGTAGGTTATTTAAAAAAAAAACACCCTTATTAGTTGTATAGTGTATATGTTAAAAAAGAAAAAGCAGAAAGTCTGTGGAAGTATTTTGCTGACGAGTGGTCAAAACTCTCCTTGGTTTTAGGTTGAAATCAGATTTTGCAATAGCGTGCCAGCTGCAGGGAGCCAGCTCCTAGGGACGGCCGGTGTCCCACCCTGTGAGCCTGGCGCGGCCCCTTGGGATCACTAACGCCAGTCGTGTGGCGCGGGGAACTTCCTCAGGATGTGCAGCTCTTTGGTGACTTGTACTTTTGCTTCTGCGAGGGGTCTTCATGGGGTTCCACCGAATCGCTGAAACCCGTCAGAATTTGCATTGTGTCTCAAACCGTGCCGAGCGAGTGGGACGGAATAGAAACCAACCCTTGTGCACCCAGGAGTCCAGCGTCCCGCGTTTGCTGTATCCTTGTGTCTCGAGTTAGTGTGACCTGATTGATGATGAAATGCATACGTGTTTAGTGGAAACTATGTTCAAACAGAGGAGAAAGGTCAAAAGGAGACCACAGCCAGGACTGGTGTGGTGCAGACCCTCAGGAAGCTGAGGCAGGAGGATCCCAAGTTTGAGCTGAGCCTGGGCAACAGAGTGACTTAGGGAGATCCTGTTTTGACATCAAAACTAAAAATGGAGCTCAGTGTGAGGGCCTGCACTTGATCTCCACTACCACACACATGCACACACATGCACACACACACACACACAGACACACACACACACGCAGGCACACACGCACGCGAAGGAAAACAAGGCCCACCTGAAACTGCAGCCCCACTGCCCAGTTGCTGTGCCGCCATTGTGACGTGTTCCCGTCCTTGTTTCTTATGTGTTGCTTCACATGTGACAAAAACGAGGAATTGCCACTTTGATCCGTGTTTTGTCATTTGCCTGAAATAGTGTTGTTTCTTTGTGTCATTGAATAGACTCTGGGATGTTAGTGACGGAAACACCGTTTCTACAGCCTTGCTCGCTCTCTTGCCATGAGTAATGTTGGAGTGAACGTCTTTGTGAGCAAATCTTACAGTATTCCGCTGAGGTTTCTTACATGCAACTCCAAATTGCTTTCCCGTCAACTTACATTGCAATCTGCAGTTCTACCAACAAATAGGTAGAATTGACGGATTCTAGCTACTTAGTTTTACTCACCTTTAGGTGAGCGTGATAGTGGCTTAGTTACAGCCATGACGTCTTCATAAAGTTCAGGGGACATAGGAAACAACCGGAAAATGAAAGACTCAAAAGTTTAAGTATCCTTGAATAAATAAGCACTTACTTGATGTTATTTTTATTTAGAAAAGAAAAGGGGGAAAAATAGAGTTTTTGCTATTTAAAATGCTGACCATTACCTTATATATATATATTCATTGAATTTATAAGAGAAATGCAAATCAACCCAATCTTTTTGCTATTATGGTCCTAAATTTTTATTTATAACAATAAGAATGATTGCAGAAACAGGGTGTTAATTCAGACAAAAATCCTTGAAGCCAATGGAAAAAAATGGCCTTAGGGAAAAAATTAAGTCCAAATTCCTTTTGATACACAAAATTGAGATTTAAGAGAGCATTGTGTGTGTGGACTCCTGAACTGTTGCAAAGCTTGGGCGATAAACTAGATTGTCTGATTTTTGTGTTTTTCTTGCTTTTTTTTTGAGACAGGGTCTTGCTCTGTGGTCCAGGCTGGTCCTGAATTCACTTCAGAGCCCAGGCTGGCCTTGGACTCACCGCAATCCTCTTGTCTCAGCCTCCTGAGTGCTGGGATTACAGGCGTGCACCACCACGTCCAGCTTGTGTGGTGCTGGGGAATCGAATTCGGGTACTTAGTGCTTGGCTTAGCGCTTTGCCCGCTGAGCCATTCCTCCAGCCCCTTTTTCTTGCTTTTTTTTTTTTTTTTTTAAATGAGACAGGGTCTTGCTCTGTAGTGCTGGCTGGTTCTGAACTCACTATGGAGCCCACTGCTGGCTTTGAACTAATGGCAGTCCCCCTGCCTCAGCCTCCGATTACAGGAGTGCTCCATGACGCCTGGCTCACGTGGCACTGGGGAACTGAACCCAGGGTCTGGAGCTTGCTAGGCAGGCACTTTAACCGCTAAGCCATTCCTCCGGCCCCGCAACTCGGTGTTTGATGGCTCAGCCGCTACCCTGGACCTACGTCAGTGCTTCCTTTCTTAGAATTGTGAGCACGTAGTACCAGGCCCAGCTCAGAATAAGCATTCTTAATGAAGGTGCGAGTATACCATATGCTATTCCCTATTTCTTTGGTGATTACGATCTCAAGGTCCTCTCCACCAGTAAACCCGTTACTCTGTGTGTGTGCACGTGGAGTTGGGGATCAACCCCAGGGCCTTTACACTGAGCTACATCCCTTGTCTGTTTTTTTTAGTTTTTGTTTTGAGACAGGGTTTCAGCTTCCTTGCCTTCTTACTAGAAGATAATTATGTAAAAAACTGGTGTTGGCTGCTGAGTTTTTTGCAGAATTTCTACCATTCCCAGTTAAATGAGTCCTACAGCTCTCAGAAACATAGTAGCACCCAGAGAGGCAGGGGGGACCAGTCCGGGTCCTGGCATCCTCCCGCCCAGTCGGGAGTCTCCAGGATGAGTGGAGAGTGGCACTTAAAATGCCACATCACCCCCCTGGTTCTCCGAAGCAGTGACCCTGGCGAGCTTGCTGACAGACCTCAGCAGCCCGGCTGCCACCGCCCCGAGTGACAACAGTCCTGGTGACACGGCCAGCTGAGCAGGCCACCGAGCGATGAGTGTCAGTCAGGGAGCTGACGGGGAGTGGGGTGGGGGGGTGATGGAGGCGGGGGCTGCTGTGGGGCGCCTGGCCCGAGGCCCGGGCTGAGCCCTGAGCTGCCCCTCCTGGAAGCCCTGCCCGCTGTGCAGCGTGGGTCTGATTCAAGACCCCACCCATCCTGGGCTCATGGGCCGCTTCTGTGGGAGGAGCTGACTCAGGTACTCTTCGTCCTTGGCAGTGCCCGGTTAGGTGGTTAGGGAGAGTAAAGGGAGTCCCCCTCCCCCGGCTGTCCTCAGCCAGGGCCTCCGCCATGGGGGCCGCACCAAGAAACCCTGCCCGGTGGCTGCACTCTGCAGGCAGCCCAGGCCAGGAAAGGCGTCTCCAGTAAGTTTTACAAACCTGTCACCTGAGAGCCTTTGTGGGAGAAGAGCTTTTAAACCCAGCTGTGAAGCCGGGCCTACCGTGCAGGCCTGCCACGCCGGCACCCTGGGAGGCTGAGGCAGGCGGGTCGCAAGGTGGAGCCCAGCCCAGGCAGCCTCAGAATCAAAATAAGCATGGCCTGGGAAGATGGAAGATAGCCCAGGGTGAAAGCTCTGTCCCCAGTGACACACGCACTCACACACACACACACACCAGATGTTCCTGTTCAGTTTTATTTTCAGAGCGTATATTTGATGATTAAGTAGGAGATTTATACTATTTCAGGGATTAGTCAATACCCAAGCAGAGAAGTTTATTTTAAGGGTTATTTAGTTGTTGACTTGTGGCTGGAAGCAGAATATTTTAAAGTCTTGTCGTTGTTTCTGCGTGGTCTTTGGCTGGCGAGCGGCCGCCTGTGCCTAGGACCGGGGGTGTTGGTGCCCGTGGGCGCCAAGCCCCGCTCCTTCGGGTGCTGTGCGTTGTGGCCCTGCCTGCGGTGACTGCTGTCCTCCCAGCCCCCCGTGACCCTGGGACCCCGGCCTGCCCACCCGCCTGCGGACTCGGGTGCCACGGCTGTTCAGTGGGAGCCACCTGTTGCCATGCTGCTTGCTAGTGGGCGTTTTGAGGGCTGGGAAGAGCCGTGTCTTTTTAAACTTAAAAATATTCACAGAACTGGGCGTGGTGGCACTGACCTGTCCTTCGGGCACTGAGGGGGGCCGAAGCAGGAAGATCACCAATTTGAGCCCGGCCCAGGCAACTTAGTGAGCCTTTGTCTCAGATAAACAATAAAGAGGGCTGGGAAGGTAGCTCGGTGCAAAGGCCCCGGGTTCGTTCCCCGGTGTAGGACAGGGACCGCTGGTGCCCGGTGTGGGCCAAGCCCACTTTCCCTCACATGGCTTGGCTGTCCTTGAAGAACGTGGTAGTGTGGATGGGGTTTCTGTACAAGCGGATGCGTGGGGAGCAGTGTCACGACATAGCCGCCCATGGTCCCTGTCAGCAGTGCTGCTTCACAGGATGTTGTTGGCCTGGGAGGGGCCATGTATGCGGAGGAGCCTGAGGAGGCCGAGGAGCGGTGCGGGGAGGGCCAGCGGGGTGCACAGGGATGACCCACCCTGGAGCTGAGGGGTCCAGGGGAGAAGGAGTGGGCGGTGTCCCAGGTGAGCCGGTGGGTGCCACGGCCTGGATGCTGAGTGCTCCGTGACCCTAGACTCAAGGTCCCGTCTCTGCACTTCAGCTCAGTAGAGGCCGGACAGAAAGGACAAAAGGATTTGATGTGGCTTTTCTGAAGGTCATAACGTGATTTGTGTGTCTCATTTTGCGAACATCAGAATTTTATATTTCTTCTTCATTTTTTTTGTCTTGGTGTTTGTACACTCAATTCTGTGATAAATCCTTTTTTTTTTTCTTGTACTGAGAATTGATCCTGGGTCCTTTGCACTGAGCTACATCCCCACTTGTTTTATTCATTTTATTTTGAGACAAAGTCTTACCAAGTCATTAAGCTACCCAGGCAGGTCTTGAGCTTGCGATCCTCCTGCCTCAGCCTCTCAGAGTGCTAGGATCATGGGCAGCTGCCACCACACCCTGCCTCCTGTGATAAATTGTTGATTTCCCCCAAGACAAAAGCTTGGGTCAGACCTGGGATAAGGTCATATGTGTAAAAAGCCAAAAGGCAGAAGCCACATTAACACCTTAAACAACAACCGGTTGTGAGCTGGAAGAAGTCACACAGAAAATGGGTCCTGTCTCCTCGCGCCAGATTTCCCAAACTGTTCTGCAGCTCTGGTAAGAGGAAGTTTAAAATGATTCCTTCCAAAAGGAATTTATGGCAAACACGGTATTTAGCACACATACATGTTTGTATGGGGTGGAGCCCAGGGCCTCGACACGGAGCTGCACCCCCACTCCATTCCTATTTTTAATGTTGAGACAGGTTCTCACTAAGTCACTAAATTAACCAAGGTGAGTTTAAATTTGTAATCCTGAGCATCCTCAGTTACACGGTTCAGGTTTTACTGCGACATGCCTTTTACAACGAGCCCAAGGCGTTTGTTCGTCTCAGAGATCACACAGGCACTGCGGGGTCAGTACTAACAGCGCCCTCCTTCCGACAGGGGACATCGGTCCGGTCTCCAGGGAGTTCCCAAATGATGTAAATGTGAATGGCATGGATGTTCTGTTCCTGAGTACAGAGCTGGTGTAGGAGGGGTCCCAGGCGCCCCTGCCTGCAGCTAAGGGGCACATTTCAACCTCACCTTGAATTGGGAGAGAAAATACCCGATTGGTTGCAGCAAAGGGCTCCAGGCTGGCTGCCTCTGCAGAGGTGCTGCACGGTGTCCCACGCACACACACCACTTCGCCTGGGGAGCAGTTCCCAGGGGGAGCGGGCTCAAAATGAACACCGGCTAGGCAGGTTTCAGCTGCATGTTGGCTCTGACAGACTCCTCCCTCAGGCCTGGTAATGGCTGTTGGTAATAAGGCGTTAATTACCAAGACAGGTAGGTAGCAGCCACTGGCATCTCTGATTTCTCTGTAGTTGTAGACTCTAACTAACCTGGCCTTGTCCCTTTCCTGAAAGTTAAATGCAGCCCCAGAAACCGTTTTCCACTAAGAATCTGTAGAAAGTCAACATTAAAAAAAAATTTACAAGTTTCATGGTTAAGATTTATATATATATATATATATATATATATATATATATATATATATATAATCTTTAAACTGTAGAACTTCTCAGTGCGTTTAATTAGTTTGTTGTGACTAACGCTTCAAAAGACAACAAGCCAGGCTTGGGGGGGGGGGCAGACTTAAAATCCCAGCACTCTGGGAGGCTGAGGCAGGAGGATCACAAGTTCAAGTCCAACCTGGGCAACTTAGTGAGTTAGTGAGACTCAGACTCTAAGTCAAAATGAAAATGGGCTGGGATGTAGCTCAGCGTGAAGACCCCAGGGCTTGAGAGAGAATAAACCAACCAACCAACCAACAAACGAATGAACAAAAAAACCTTCACAGGCCCTGGAGGAGGTAGGTGGGAGGCAGGCCAGGCCGGCAGGGCCAGCGCTTCTGTTTCCCTGAGAGCAACGGCAGAGGCCACGCCAGGGAAGGCGAGTGGTTTCAGGATCCTCTGGTGAAAACCCTAAAAATACAGCTCCATTCCTATGGGCTAGCCAAATCATAACACTGGGGTAATGTTGGTCTTGGATAAAACACACAGAAACTCAAAGAATATTTTAAAAATATCTTAAAAGCGGTCCTCGTGGTTGTTAAATCTCCCACTGTGGCCAGGCAGTAACGCGTCTGCTGACAGGACAGACGTTCGTAAAGCTGACACGCCACACCCACGCTGTGCTTCCGGACAGGTGATGCGGGTTTCCCACGTGAAAGGTCTGGGGCGAGGGCGTGGCTGTGAGGGGCCTGGGTGTCCCAGGGCAGTGGAGAAGGTGGACCCCCGGAGACCGTGGCAGAACCGCGACGTTTAGCCTGGGGCTGGACACGTCCTGTTTTGTGCTAGCTTTCTGGCTTTGGCGCTGAAATTGTTAGGTCTGCCGTCAGGGACCATAGGAGGGAAGGGAAGCTGCCAGCGGGCCTAGCAGCTGGTCCCCACCGCGATTAAGACCCAGGACCGCCAGATTATCCGTTTGCCCCCTTGTGCGACGTGACGCAGGCCCGTGCACCACGACTACAGATTCAGCCCCACGCAGCACCTGCAGTTCCCGAGATAACCACCGCCCCCTCACAACGCAGAAGCTCCCAGGGCTGCGCTCACGCTGACACCTTCCAAGGCCACTGCCCCTGGCCGGTGGAAAAGGCTCCCGTGCCCGGAGGCTGCACTGGGCTCTGCGGCACAAGCTGCCAGACTGTGCTGTGCTGTTAATACACTTGCTTGCATGGAGACTAAGTCTCCTGTGCATCCTTATGCCCCAAACTCAAGTTCTGACGGAAAGGCCTTTCCCCGAACACAGAGCAGCCAGAACATTATCCGCAGGATGTGAATGAGTCTTGTAGGCCTGCACACTGTAGCCAGGCATCGCGCTGACCCGGATGCACTTCCTGCAACGCAAAAGCTCCCGGAGGTCCGTGGGCCTGGTAGCTTCACGACCTGGGCATGCGTGGTTGGCCATGTATTTTGGAATCCAGCGCCAGTCAGCAGGTAGCTTTCCCGAGCGCTGCCTGTGGGCGCGTGAGGACTCCCCGCGTGGCTGGCCTTTACCTGATGAACGGGAACGGGTTTCTGTTGACGTGGGGTGTTTGCCTGGTGGCGTGACGTGGATTACACGGGGTGTGTGCTGAGCTTGAAGCCAGTTACTTCAGTTGGCGAGGACTCTGGTTCCTGAGCGGGCCATGCCAGCCTTGCGGGGTCCCAGGGGGCGGGCAGGGTTCCTGGGAGTGGGCATGGCCTCCTCTAGAGCTCCACCTTCTCCGATCGCCTTCCCACCTCCCTTCCTCCGTGCAGGTAACTTTATCACAGATCAAAATGTGGGTAACTGGAGCCCTGGGAGGCAGCACGGGCCTGTCATTCAGCCCTCTGGAGGCCGAGGTGGGACCATGGCAAATTCAGGCCCAGACCAGGCAAATGAAGGACTTGGTGAGGTCCTGTCTCAACGTCAGAGCTAAAATAAGAGTCGAGGATGTGAGTGTGAAGACGGGGGTCAATCCAGCATCTCCCCTCCTCCACAGTAAGAGTTCCCGTTATATTACTCCATTGACTCCCCCCCCCCCACACTTTTTTTTTTTTTTTTTTTGGACGGGGATTCACTCTGTATTCCAGGCTAGTCCTGAGCTGTGTAGTCTACACCTGCCTCAATCTCACGGCAATCCTCCTGCTTCAGCTTCCCGAGTGCTGGGATTACAGGTGTGCGTCACCACGCCCGGCTTATTTGGTGTTAGATAGGCAGGGGCTCCAGCCCTCTAGCCAGTTTCACTGCTGACCTTATGTCTCCACAGCCAGTTTGGTTTGCTAATTAAAAAATACAACTGAATATATTTTTTTAAATTTCTGTGATTACTTTTAAGGTTGAATATATATATATATATATATATATATATATATATATATATATATGTGTGTGTGTGTGTGTGTGTGTGTGTATATATATATATATATATTCATGTTTCCTTTGGGTCTTTTTACCACTTGTGATATTTTCATTAGAGTAGTTTTAGGAGAATGCTTTCAGTCACAGCAAGGATACCATCATGAGTTGAAAATACCGTGAGCTAAAAAATTCATACTGTAACTCAGTAAACCTGCATCTGCAGTCAGGCCAGCCTTACGATGGAGACTGTCTGTGCTGCTACTGTTTTAGCTTGTTCTTCAGGATTCCTAGTAACTTAAACCACTCCCATGCTGCCAGCTCTGTGCCAGGAGCCATTGTGAGGGACCTGTGGCATCTGACTCAGATGTTTTCGTGACGACTGTCCTGGCAGGTACCGTTAACATTTCCATCTTACGCATGAGGACCCTGAAGTAGAGGGGGGTGGCTGGCTCCGGGTCTGGCACAGCTGGGGGAGGGCGGTCCCTCCCTGGCTGGGGTGGTCTGAGCCTGCAGCCGGGCTCCCCGGCCTCCCAGCTGGCGCGACCCAGTGCCTGCTGTGCCCCAGGCTCAGCTCCAGGTGCTGAGACGAGAGAAGCAGGCAGAGCAGAGGCTCTCTGTCCTGTCCAGTGTGTGTTCTGGTAGGAATTCTGGGCTCCAGAAGGTGCCTGAGTTTGCACAGAGGTTGCTGCCACAGCAGGTAGCCTCCCATGGAAATGGGCTCTCATCCCTTGCATTATTTATAAAATCATGTAATGTCCTCACAGGAAGACATCTAGTGTTCATCTCGACGGGCTGAAGAGAGGTGGCTCCTTGGATATGAGTGGGACAGAATTCCACCCCCATCTGCTGGGCCTTTCCCCACCTGCTCACACGCCTCTGGTTGGGGAAGGTCACGTCGTCTGACCGTTATCAGCCCTTGTGCCCCTTTAGCACGCCGCTGCGTGTCATCCCACTCTCTGAGACCGATAGCTAACTGTGACAGCTGGCCCAGTACTGCAGCCTTGCCTCTGAGCATTCTGGGAGGCTGAGGCAGGAGGATCGTGAGTTTGAGCCCAGCCTGGCAACTTGGTGACTCTGTAAGACCTTGTTTCAAAATCAGAAGTAAAACCGGGGATGTGTCTTCGTGTGAAGGCCCTGGGTTGGACCTCTGTCCCCCACACACCCGTGTCTCTCTCCCAGGTGATGACCCCCCACGACTTGAGCTGCGTCGTTACTAACGGCAGCAGCCCAGGCAGCCCGCAGTCCGTGGCCGCTGCATCCAAGTCGGTGTGGGAATTTCAGCCCGAGTCGCATCGTTGGGTATTTTTAGCCCTGGGCCTTTCCTCACCCCCTCAGCTCACACCCGTGCCACAGCTGCTGTAAACAAGTGCTCTTCTCCCGAGGGCAGAGGCCGCAGCTCGGAGACCCTGACCCAGACCCTCCCAAATACAGCACTGGTTCTGACCCTCCCTCTCCTCGCTCTCGCGGGATTTACCCGAGCACGCTGGCGCTCTGTGGGAATCCGTCATGATGTGCTGGGGGGAGAAAGGGGTGTTCTAGCCAGCGCTAGCCCAGCCCAGCGCTCCGGGACCGAGGTCATCTGACAGGCATGAGCTCTTCTGATTTTGATGGACGTTGGGTTACTCGGTTATAGTTTTGAGTATTTTCCAGCCCTAATGAGAGTTCCTAAAGCAGTCTGCCTTTTTTTCTTCTTCTTTGTGTGTGTGCATGTGTATGTTCACTGTGGACCAAGGCCAGGACCTTTGCACTGAGCTACATCCCAGCCCATATTTTGTTGAGCGTCTGCGGCAGGCTTGCACTAAGTTGCCCAGGCTGGGCTTGAGCTCGCAACCTTCTGCACCAGCCTCCTGGAGGCCTGGGATTCCAGGCTGGTGCCCGCTGCTTCCCTGAGCTGGTATTTTCTCCTGTTCTTTCCTTAGCCTGTTCCAGGTGGCCTTACCAGTTGCCTGGATTATTGTTGGTATTAACTACAAAACTGTAAGATTCTTGACTCCCAGGAGGGCGGCTCGTTCTGTGCCCTCCTCCCAGAGGTCCCAGCTCAGAGCCCAAGCCCGCCAGCTTCTTCTGGGTATGGTGACATTGTGACACCCCGTATGTTGAACTTAGTGCTCACTTCTGTGATTTTCTTACAGCATTTGTTTAACATCAAGTCCCTTGCAGGTGAATCCTGAACAAACATGTTTTTATAGTGTGCTGTATTTTCTATTTCCGTATGTTTTCTGTGGATCTCTGGGGACACCAGCTCTGTGCGTGGGGAGGATCTAGGCAGGATCTGTCAGGGTGCTAACTGCGCCTTGTGCCTTGGGAGGTGCCGTCCCCAGGCCATTTCCGGGTCTTGGGTGCTACAAATAATGAACTAGATGTGCACATGGGGACAGCAGCCGATGGCATGGCCGGATGAGGACACCAAGAGCCGGTGGCTCCAGCTGGAGCAAGGGTGCGACGGGCATGAGCCCAGCGTGGGGTTTGCCCGGGTCTTGCTCCCTTGTGGCCTCTTTGTCCCCCATGAAATCAGGGCACCAGAGTCCCTACAGACCAGGCTTTTCTGGAATTGAAGAGATCCTGTAAAATTTAAGCAGTTGCGGGGGGTTGGGGGGTGGTGGTGGGGGGAAGGAACCTGATTCGTTGACTTTTTGCATGAAGTTTGCCCAAATAACTGATCTTGCAAAAATCAGTTTTCAGAAATGCACCATCTGGGATCCCTGGGCCCTAAGGGGCACTCCTGGGCTGGCGGTGCACTTAACTCTCACCAGCTGAAATGGGCTGGCATGGGCTTCCTCTCCCCACATTTTGCCTTGAAGCTATTTTCAAAGCATCTGTTTATAAACTGGAACCGAGTCTCTACTGTCACTGGATTAACACTTCACAATTTCATGTTTACACGTGTATTTCACAACTGTCCTTAATATACTTTAAAACCTGCACAGACCTATTTATGTGCTGCACAGCTCTGCCCAATCCATCGGCTCTGGCAACTTTCTTTGGAAATTAAATTTATTGCTGCTGAAAATTGTGGCGAGAATCAACCCAGAAGGTGTCGCAGCCTGCTAATTGGAACCGTGTCTTGGGCGTCTAGTGTGTCTTATGAGCACTGAAAAAGCGGGTTTTGTTCAGTTCTTTTTTTGAAGTCTAAAACCAAGACATATTTAATAATATTATGAGTGAGGGTTTCTCAGAAAATAATTTTAAGATTTCATTAGAGTGCATATAGTAGTATATCTGCATAGATGTCCTATCTATTTTTATTTTCTTACATGTAATCTTTAATCCTAAGCAGAATTTATAAAAAAGGATTCAAGTTTGGCTTAAGAAAATTTTGGAAGTAGTTCTGGCCTCTGAAGGTCTTAGAACACTCAAAGTTCCAAGGAGTTCGGTAAAACAGGAAAGCGTGGACACTGCGGCCGCGACCCCGTAGCACAGCCTTGAGTTCCCAGGGCTGACACCTGTGGCGTTCGGGCCAGGTGACGCTGACGTGGGAGTGCATGTGCCCTGGTGCTCCAGCTCTGGCGAGTGGCTTTAATAATTACGTGTGAGCTGAGGACGAGGTCTGTGAAGGCTTTCTTGTTTAGAAGCCTGGGCTTACTGCAAGTTTTTTGTTTTTTTGTTTTTTTTTTTTAAATCTGTGTTGCTTTTGGTCAGCTCACAACTTGTGCGTCTCTTGAGGTCACAGCTAAGTCAGGGTAAGTGAATCTCCGTCTTCCCTGCCCCAGGGTATGACCTACTCCCTGTGCTGGACACAGCGCTGTGACAGAGGTGCAGAATTGTGTGGTGATTGCATGTTGTCAGAGGCCAGTTTGTGTCATTATAGCAGAGAGTCTGAGACGGGATCATTTATCATGAACAATAAGAAATTTATTTATCCATCTACTTATCTCTGAGGGTCCTACGGCCTTCATGCTGAGCTCTCCTCCTAGCCCCTTACAAACATTTTTTTGGCTTTATGGCTGACGGTGTACTGTGTCCTCCCGATGCCGAGACTACAGAGCGCTCACGAAGCTGCTCAGGCGCTGGCTGCAGCTGATCTTTGCAAGATCTGTTATTTGGGCAAATTTAGTGTAGAAGTAAATGAACCAGGTTCCCTTTCTCCCCCCTAACTGTTTAAAGTTTACATGATCTCTTCAATTCCAGAAGAGCTGTTGTCCTGATTTCATGGGGGGCAGACAGACCACAGGGGGGACAGACGGACCACAGGTTGTTATGATGGCTGGAAAAGTCAAGCGCATGGCCTCACCGTGCGGAGCGGTGACGGTAAGCATGAGCCAAGGGGCCGCCTTGTGTTGGTCCTTGGGTAGAAGCCAGCCTCCTCCCCAAGGCTGGGAGTGGTCGCCCCTTGTCCCTCCTTCCCCGTGCGCTTCCCGCCAGGCCCTGCGCCCTCCCCATGGCCGACTCCCGCCCTCCCGCACCAGCGGGGCTTGCCTCAGCCAGGAGGTGGAGCTGGAGTCCTCGCCCTGGGCCTCTGCGGCCTGCTCTGCCCATCAGCCGGTGCCTGTCCCTCTGGCCGAGGCCTGCTGTGTGGCTGTCCTCCCGTGGGACCCGAGCACGGTGATCCCACGCTGAGCTCACCTGCTCTGCTGCCACGTCAGACGATTTCTCGGGCCCAGATCTGTGCTCGGCACTTGGCACGCACAGGCCAGCGCTGGGGAGAGCATGCAGAGCCACGGCTTGCGCCGGGCTGGGGTCCCCAGTACAGGCGCCGGTAATCCGGACACACGATCATCCAGGCGTGGCTCATTGTCCGTGACATCGGAGCCGGGAGCGAGTGCACCTGGGAACGGCTGCGCCCGGGGCCCTGTCGGGTTTGCAGATTCAAAGAGCTTTTTTTTAACATTTGAAAACTGCCAGACAGGTTAGAAGTGGTATTGTGTGGAAATGCCAATCGCAGCATGAACGTGTCTGCCGTTTCCCATCATGCTTGGGGCCTTACCTGTGTCGTGCAGGAGCAGCTTTCCCAGACTGCTTTGGGGCATGGGCCAGGACATCAACTGGTGAGGACATCAGCAGGTGGGCCACTGCGCTCCGCCTGCAGGAGGCCACTGAGTGTGGTGGCAGCTGGACAGCAGGGCACCTGCCTGAGCATCCCCTCCCCTCCCCTCCCTCCCTCACTCCCTCCCTCCCTCCCTCCCTCCCTTCCTTCCTTCCTTGGTGATACTGGGAACTGAACCTACGTCTTTCACACTGAACTGCATCCCAAGCCCACTTTTAGTTTCGATTTCGAGACAGGGTAGGTCTGGCTAAGTCACTAAGTTGCCCAGGCTGGGCTGAGCCTGTGATCCTCCTGCCTCAGCCTCCCGGGGTGCTGTGATGGCAGGCTTGCATCACCAGATCTGGCTTTCCTTTCCTTTGTTTTTCTATTTCCTCTTCACCCCTTTGTACTGTTTCTCCCTTCTTTTTCTCCTCTCCTCCAGCTTCACAGATTTGGAACATCCCCTGCAGCTGCTGTGGGTTAGGACGCCGCTGGAGATGCTTTGGCTTTTTCTCCCTGTTGAGTGCCCAGGTTTCTGTGTGATGCCCCCGCCCCCCTGACACGGGCGGCAAGAGACTGAGCACAGATTTGTCTGTTCACACATCGACTCCTGTTCCAGGCGAGGATTAGGGTTTGGCGTGGAAAATGACATTCTGTAGGTAGAATCTTATGAACCGAAACCAGTAACATGGCTCACCAGAGTGGGTGTGTGTTGCACTCTCTGGATCACCAGCTGTTGGGCACAGCGCCTCGGCATGGACTGACAGTTGTGGCTCCCCGGATCTTAGCTGGAGGGAGAAGGTGGTGTCAGGTAGAAACGGATAGAGGGCTCATTTTAAAAAATTATTATTTTCTCAGACAGGGTCTCGCTCTGTAGCTCAGGCTCAGCCTCAATTCACTATGTAGCCCAGGCTGTCCTTGAACTCACAGCCTCCTGAGTGTCGGGATTCCAGGTGTGTGCCGCCACGCCTGGCTAACGGGGATCATTTTTTCCTCACTGAACTCAGAACCTTTCATTAAAACTTCATTGGAATCTGAGTGGCACGTACTTTGTGGTTTTTATAGAAATTATTTTCATGGAGAGGGAATAGGTTTTGTCTTTGAGACATTTGCGGGCTGTGAACTTCTGCTGTTTCTGGGCCTGTGGATTTGATTGGCTGCCTGAGTGAACTTTTGTTATGTCCTAGTCAACAAGATCTTCCTGGAAAGATGCTGTTTCTTTTTGTAGAAAGTATTATCTCTATAGTGATTTTAAGAACCTAAAACATACGATTTCTTGACCTTTGGTTGTCGGAGAGACACTGTGCACAGTCTTTGACGGTAAAGTTGTACCTGATACACACTAACAGTGGCGGGAATCATTTTCTGAAAGGAATGCCTTTTGAAGATTCACCGAGCCAGCAGGGAGGTTAACAAGTGCTCAGAGTTGTAACAGGCAGCTGGCAGAGCATCCTGCACTGTCGGTGCTGTTCCCTTTGGAAATGAACAGAAGTGGCTCACAAGAGGCACTGATATAGTTTTAATTCTGACATATGTTGCAAATATTAAGCATATATTCTGCAGAGCTCTACTACTTAAAGATTCTGTCTCCTACAATTTTTCTTCTTTCATATAGAACTAGGGATTGAACTCAGGCCTTGGTACTGAGCTTTGTTCCCAGATCTTACTTTCTTTTTTTCATTTTGAAGTGGGATCTCTCTGAGCTGGTAAGTTACATAGGCTGGACTCAAACTTGCAATCCAGTCCTCCTGCCTCAGCCTCCCGCGGTGCTGGGATGACGGGCATCTACCCCGAGTCTGGGTTCACCACACTGCTTTCTTCTACAGTGGAATCCACAGCCACGGGGAGCCCCGTGCTGTCCGTGGAAGATAGTGGTCTGTTAAGGATGAAAGCGCACGCCCATGACCTGGTTCCTTCCGCTTCTAGCTTTCGATGCCAACTCTGACCTTGTGGGGCATCTGCCCAGTGGACTCCTTAAAGAAAACGACGGGTGCCAACCGAAGCACGCAGTCGATCGCAGTAATAAGTCGGCCCGTGACTCGTCTCACGGAAGCATGCTTTGTCGAGGCCTCTGTGCAGCAGTGGGAAGCAGTCTGAATGTTCATTTTTTAGAAATAATTTGGTTTCCTGGGTGAATATACTTTCAGGCATGTGGTACAAAACTCAAAAGTTCCAAAGGTGAAATCTCTCTTCTTCCCCCTCTTCCTCCTCTCACAGATTCTCCCTGGAGATGCTTGCGGGGCCTGGTTTTGGTGTCTTGTCAAGGCGAGCCGGTACGAGTAGCATTCTTGTTTCTCGAGTCGGTCTACATCAGGTGCACACGGCCCCGTGTGTATCACTGGGGCTCTGCCTGGGCGCCATTCCTGATTTTTTTCTCAGGACTGGGTATCGAGCCCAGGGCTTCTCACTGAGCTGCTTCCCAGCCCATTATTATGTCCGATTCTAACACAGAGTGTCCCTGAGTCGTTATGCCACCCAGCCTGGCATCCTCCTGCCATCCTGCCTCGGCCTCCCCGGGCGCGAGGGTTGCAGATCTGCCCGGCCGGCCGGCTGGCACCCTTGTCTTCCTGTGCCGGATGTTGCTGTGTTCTGACGGCTGGCTGCGCCTGCCGTGGCCACTGGACAGCATGTGTCTGCTTTCCCAGTGATGTGCTCTTTGCAGACATAGAGAAGAGGGTGCCCCGCCCCCACCCGGACCCCTGCCCTCACGCGCTGCCTGCGGGTGCTGCCGGCCGCCGCGCCCTTGCAAAGTCGGCAAGGACATGGTAGTGGTGCTGTGTCCCTTTGCGCTTCTCCTGCGGGTTTCGCTTCTTCTCAAGACCGCTTACGTTAGGTTTTTGTTTCAGTCCGCCGTTTGCTCCTGGGAGTGGTTTCTGGTAGATCGCGGGTCCTTACTCGTGCTGGTTTTTTGCTGGGAGTTTGTGTGCTGGGGACAGTCATCTGGGATCGTTTGGATCATTTTGCTCAGCTTTTATCTTGATTTGTAAATTTTGGGGGATAATATTTTGTCTTTGAGCCACACACTTTAAAAATATTATCATCATCATTTATTTGATCCTCAAAAAATTACAAATAATAACCAGGGGCAGGTGAGACGTTGCCAGAGTTCGCGTCGCCCCCCAGGCCTCTGGCCCGCTGCACGTCACCTAACGTGCTCTGCCTGATGGAGGCAGGCAGGGCGCTGGCGGCAGGACTGGCCTGGCGGTCCGGGCTGCCCTGGCCCAGCCGCCTGCCCCCTGTAGCCAGGCTTCCGCGTGTCTCCTGGCTTCATGCCCGAGTACCCAGGAAGCCTAGAGCCTTTTCTCCCTACAATTACTGTTTTTATTAGTCTGTGTTTACAACACATAATAATCACACCCATCCCGGGCACTGGTGCATGTGCACACCGCGCCGCGATCATCCTGACCTCCCTTCTCCGTCCCCTCCTGCTCCTGGCTCCCGCTTCCCACGGAGCCCCGTCCCATCTCCACAAAGTCCCTGTTTCCTGACGTCTCTCTCTTGCTGTCTGGCTCTATTTTGGGTTTCCCGTGTGACGCTTAGCCCGTGTCTGATTGATTTCAGCAGCTTTGATCTCCAGGTGCACCTGTTTCCCTGCACACATCCAAGCTGGCCCTTCCTGTGGCTGAGTACTCTGTGGTAGCCGTACCACGTTTCCTTTGTGGGTTCATCTGCTTGTGGACGTTCAAGCTACTCCCACGACGTGCCTGTTGTGGTCTGTGCTGCAGTGTGCCATCCTGGATTGTGGAGTTTCTGACTCTAAGTTAGGGAAGGTGCCAGGAGCGGGGTGCCCTGAGAACTGGGTGAGATGGAATTTCTACTTTTACTTTGTTGAGGGATCTCCATTCCCGGAGGTTCAGTCTGGTCAGACGGCACCAAGCCTGCAGATGCTGCCGCTGGGGCTGGGAATGGGGTTAGGTGCCCTGGGTGACATGTTTCCATGGAAACCAGGGTTAGCAGGAAGATGGGGGTGGCATACTGTCCGGTCTTGGTCTTTGAGTACCAGCGAGGTAAGAATAGACACCGTCACCCAGGGACCTAGACAAGTAGCCTGCACTAAAGCTTTTGTGGTTTTACATTGCTTTCTAAAAATATGAATTCTGATTTTGCATTCCATTCCAGACTCTCTTGACTTAAATAATTCCTCTTAAATCTTTGAGGGAAATAAAATGACCCAAAGCTAGTGTTTGACCTGTGACTTCAGATTACTGCTTCCTTAATATAAGTACATGCTTGAGGTCAACACCAAGAGACATTTTACAGATGCTATAGCCTAGGTAGTTTTTATAAAAATGCCATCCATTTTAGGCGCAGCGCCTCCACAGTCACGTTTACTTATAATTGCACGTGGCCGTGCAGTCAGCACGTTCATAGATAATAGTAGCCACAGTGAAACACCGGAGGGAACTTGATTTTTTAAAGTGCTCTGTTCCTAGGGCCACTGCGTTTCATCGGTGGATGGGCTTAGTGGCTGGAAGTGAGCTGCACGACAATTTGAAAACTAGAGCTGAACTCTTAACCCCAGGATGAAAAATGGCCAAGAGGAAATAAACCTATTTACCTCCATTAACGACAGTGCCATACAGCGCTCTCAGTACCTTGTGGACTGGGTGGATTTTCATTGGATACACACACACACACATGTGTGCACGTGCATAGACACGTGCATGCACACACATTCACAGACACACATGCATGCAGACACACATGTCCAGACACACACTCATACACACTATACGAGCTGGAGTGGGGCTTACTATCTTCTAGGCATTGTTTCGGTGTTCAAACGCTTGGTACTTTAGCCCTAAAATAAATGATCGTGCCACTTGGTGAAGTTGGTTGTCCTCGGACTCATGGCTACCGAGCAGCCAGCTGGCACCCCCAGATCCCCCAACTGGGACCCTCAGTCCTATGACAGGCTTTGTGGATTCCTATTTGTTTCAGTCACAAAAAGTAAATTTGGCCGCATAAATCTGAGGGGTGAATGAAAAATACAGTATGTGTTTACATGAAAGAGACACGAGACACGCTGCGGTCTGGATCTTGCGTGTCCCCAGCTGCCTCTTGTATTTGGAACCGTGTGTTATTGGGAGGCAGAGCTTGGCTGGAAGGGGCGGCTATTTGGGGTTTGACCTGGAGGGATCGCATCAACTTGTTGAGATTCGGGGTTACCCAGGGCCGAGCTTCCAGGTATTTGCTGTTGACTTGTGGACCAGGAAATAAGCACCACCAGCAGCTTGCAGTTATCAAAGGACGGAAGAAGACACGTTGTCACAGCCTCTTCCCGGCAGAGCCCGGCCTTTGCCGAGTCCCAGGCACGCTTGGCTTCTTCTGTTGGCACGGGGCGGTAAGCCCTGCTGTGTACTTCCGTGTTGCAGGCGGCACCAGGGACGGGCTGCGTGTGAGAGACCTTCTGGGGCTGTGGGTGTTGGATATTCTGTCAGGACACAGGGAAGTAACTGAGATGGCACATTCCCCTCAGACCCCTCCCCGTGTGGCCTCCACCCCGTCCCGGCCTGCACGCCCCTTTCTGAAGAGCCCTCTTTCCTGTGTGTCTGTAGCTGCCTACAGAGGTGGCCTCGATGTCCTGTGTCCACTCCGAATGTCGACTTTCCTGGCTATTGTGACCTTGAGGACGTGGCAGAAGCTCCCCAGTGCCAGCCCTGCTGAGCGCCTCGTGGTTTCCGTTGGGTCGTGCTTGGCAGCAGGGTCTGCTGTTTGCGGTCACATCCCGTAGTGACCCTCAGAGCAAGAGCGATGGCCTAAGGGTCTGAAGCGAAGGGGGTCTTTGAGGGGCTTCTGGCTCGGTGTCTTTTACTGTAATACACCTCACAAGTGCCGACATTCACTGTGCTTTCCGACCATGCCTTTCACGTGGCAGTGTACGACCTGCCCAGCCTAGGGCAGCCTGCGCGGGCCTCCCTGGTGGCCCAGGCTCCGGTTCTGGCCCACATCGCATGCCTGTGTGCCGGCTTCTGCCGCCCGCCTCACCGGGCCCGCGGCGCACCCATGCGGTGTCCACCCCGGGTGATGGCAATGGTTTCATTTGTCAGCGCTTGCTATTCTTGTTGTTGTGTGGGTCTTCAGGGGCTGCTTTTGTTTAACCAGGAGTCGATTTTGATGAATTGCAGAGAGAGTTCTGGAATTTATCTTCTGGTGGCCATTTCTCTGTGTAGTTCATTCAGTGACAGATTTAACTGGAAACTTTAAGGAGTGATTTTGGAAGCACTAACTGCTCTATTCCAAAGAGGCCTGGCAGGTGGAGTTCTTTCCTGGAAGGATGTGGTGGGGAACAGCGAGCCCCCGCCCCTCCTCAGCACACATCTGCCTTTCCCTCCTGTGAGAACTCGCCCTGCTGCCAGTCAGTCCTGTCACGCAACGATCCCAACCTTTCAGGCACCAGGACTGGTTTTGTGGAAGACAATTTTTCTGTGAATGAAGGGGAGGGGTGACACCGGCCCTCTCCGCCTCAAGCCCCGCCCCAGCCCCATTTCCAGGAAATGGGCCTTGGGGAGGATTTGAGGGGCTCCCAGGGAACACTGAACCCCAAGGCGTTAGGGTTTGGGGCCGTGGTCAGGCTGCTTTCCTGGCTGTCTAGAGATCCCGCGGGTTGATGTCCTACTGCTGGTCACATTCTCTGCTCAGGATCACAGGTGTTGGGGCCCCACGAGGCACCCAGGTCCCGTCTCCGCCAGACCCTGTCGCTGTGCTGTGTGCTGTGTGGAGAGCTCTGCGTGCAGGATGACCCCTAGGCCTGGGCAGGCCTGGTGCCTGTCCCCGTTGCCTGTCTCTCTGTGCTTCTCCTGTGGCCTGGGCTCCTGGCAATCTAATTTCATACAGTATTTTGCTCGAGGGGAGGAAGATTTGCTGGGAAGAGAATTCCTGGCACAGTTTCCAAATTAGCTTGGTATCGATTGCTGGTTAAGTTCCGGTGACTCAGACCTTCACTCGCAGGTTGTGCAAGTTGTGCCCGTGGGGCAGTGGTGGGGTCGGCGTAGCAGCCGGGTATTTCCGCTTGTGGCCTTCTAGGAATATTCTGAGGGCAAAGAAGTGAAAGTGATGCTTAAGCTGATTGCTACGGCGTAGCTTCCTGTAACCAGCTAAGAACAAGCAAGTGTGATGTTAGGGCGAAGGACCAGGGCAAGTGATAGCGTGCTGGTAAGTAGAATGCGGGAAGGTCACATGTCACATGTCACAAAGGACATAGTTTATAGATGTGGTTTAATTACACGCAGGTTAGGTAATTGGGAAGTTGTGAGGTGGTTCTCTTCTAGGCTAAATTTGTATTTTTAAAGATACTTTCATGTTGGTTTCAACTGTTGAATTTTGAGAGAGTTCAGAATAAATTATGTTATAAAAGGCAAGCCCATGGCTATTCTCACTTCAAGAAAATCATCTTGAAAAGCCATAGCAAGTCAGCTATGTGGTAGTCATCCCAGCACCATGGGAGGCTGAAGCAGGAGGGTCCCAAAGTTGAGCACAGCCTGGGCCACTTAGTGACTTAATGAGATCTTGCTTCAAAATAAAAACAAAGAATTAGAAAGTGGGGCGACAGGCTAGGGCTGTGGTCCAGTAGCGGCTCTATGTTCGGTCCAGATGTTTGGGTCCCGTCTAAAGTGTTTACCTCCTACTTGCGTCTGCTGCTGGACCTTCTGCGGTCTTGGGGGCCGGGGCTCAGGGTTGCAGGCCTGGCAGGCAGCGGGGCTGGGGGCGGGCCTCTGAGAGGGGTATGGGAGGAGGGAATGAGGTCAAGAGGAAGTTTGGGTGTTTTTAAAAAAACTTTAGATAAAAATAAGTGCTGCGTGGGAATGCTCGGGTAGAGGGACGGGAGGCCCTGCTGGGCACACAGGTGGGTGTAGGGGAGCCGGAAGCCCAGGCCTGGGGTCCTCCGTGGGTAACTGGGTGCTGGCGCCTCCTAGGGGCCCTGGGTGTGGCACAGGCCGAGGATTTGGGAGTGCGTCTGCGCTTGTTTGTTTGGTTTTAGCTTCTGTCAGCCACAGAGGTGGAGGACTGAGGGTGTGGAGAAGCAGGGGCAACCTGGGGGAGCTGCCCTGGCACAGGCGCGTCCCAGGGGTCTTTCTGCGGCACCAAGGACCCAGCCCAGGGCCTTTGCACTGAGCTACACCCTTAGCCCATTTTCATTTTATTTCATCTTTTTATTTTATTTATTTTTGAAACAGGATCTTGCTAAGTTGCTGAGGCTGGGCTTGCACGTTGCCAGCCTCCTGCCTCCGCCTCCCGGGGTGCTGGATACCAGGCCTGTGGGCTGGGCCTGGCTGCAGTGGGCTTTTAGAGTAGCTGCCGCCAGTCCTAACTTAGACCGCATCCCCCGGGCTTTG
This sequence comes from Ctenodactylus gundi, assembly GCA_004027205.1. Classification (NCBI taxonomy): domain Eukaryota; kingdom Metazoa; phylum Chordata; class Mammalia; order Rodentia; family Ctenodactylidae; genus Ctenodactylus; species Ctenodactylus gundi. The sequence continues at coordinate 41,665 of PVKB01004767.1, forward strand.
GCCAGGCCCTGGGCTCCCAGGCTCGGCACAGAGGGCAGAGCTTCCTCCCAGCACCCTCAGCTCCTGCCTCCTGCCCAGCGCCGGTGCTGTCCAGCTGGAGGCTTGGGACCCAGGAGGCGCAGCACAGCCTTCCGGGCTCTAGCCCGCAGCCCTGTCTCTGTCTCCCGTCCCGGGCTCTTCTGCTTTGGGCTTCTTTTTGACAGTCAGGGGAAGCTTTAAATGCCACCCTCAAAATCCTTCTTCATGAGCCAGGCCTGATGGTGTGGGCCTGTCATCCCAGCGCTCCGGGAGGCCGAGGCAGGGGGATTGCAAGTTCGAGCCCAGCCTGAGCCACTGAGTGACCTAGCAAGACCTGTTTCAGAAGAAAAATTACAACACGAGTCAGGGGTGTAGCTCCATGTCAAAGGCCCTGGGTCAAAGCCCCAGTCCTGGAAAAAAGGAAAAATTAACAAAATCACAAAGGGAACTGACTTGTGAAACACAGCTTTCAAAACATAGAAACCTCACACGTCCTACCCCGTGTGAGTCTTTATTACACAGTAAGCGCTTGTGACCAGTCTCCTGACTTTGTTCATTTCACCGTGCGTGGTAGGGCAACCCCACTTCAAGGCGTGTGTGACTGCTGGGCACGGGCAGGTGGCAGGCCATGCGTCCCTGCTGGTCGTTCTGTGAAAATAACTGAAAGAAATGCAAAATTTCAGTTAGAGATTCATAGACAGGGTAGAACATCTTTCCCCAATCGTGCACAGATCCCACCCAGCTGGGCACGAGCCTGTGCAGCAGCGCAGCCTCTAGGTGGGTGGCGGCCATCGCGGAAGGCCCCCGCGGGACCCGCGGCTCCAGGCTTTGGGTTCCCGTTGCTGCCGCATGGGTGCCAACAGCCCAGATATTTATGGACATAGATATGGGTATATGTATTCAGGTATCCCAGATTGTGTGAGTATGCATATGTATGTATTTTGTATGTGCTTGTGTGCGCGTATGTTCTTGGGCCCTGAGCCTGCTCCTTTGTGGAATCCGCCCATGTCCACTCTGTCCTCTGGACTGCAGCCAGGGGCTGGTCTGCGCGTGGTCACTGCGGCAGCCCGCTGTTCCCTTGGCATGGATACGCACACTAAGCACTGATTACCTCCATGACGAGCCACTTCGGTTCCCAGGAGAATTCCTAGACGTGCGTGTGAGTGGAAACGTGATACCATCGTCCTGCTTTCTGAGGGTGGCTCCCTGTAGGATAAGTAAGCATCCCGTCAGCCCCTGGGAAGACCCATGGACTCTGTGAATCTCCCCCGTCAGTCCAGGAAAGTCAACATCCTCTCGAGGGGGTTATGCCAGTTTCCAAATTTAGTTTATGTTGATGGGAAAAGTTGAGATTCTTTGTTGAACCAATTCATTGGTTTCTGTAAATATCCCTTGGAGAGGATAATTTTGAATGATTTATGATTTGCTGGACTTTAGAATTCAGAGGAGCCAGGCCCTGTGCTACAGGCCTATAATTTCTGCATTCTGGGAGGCTGAGGCAGGAGAATCACAAGTTCAAGTCCAGCTTGGACAACTCAGCAACTTAGCGAGGCCCTGTCTCAAAATCAAAACTAAAAATGGGCCGGGATTTTAGCTCAGTGGGAAGGCCATGAGCTCAGTTCTCGGTACCAGTTCTTCAAGTCACATGTTTGAAATATTCAAACTTTGCAGATGTGGATTAAAGTATGTTACAGGCATAGAGCTCAGTGGCCGTGGGGTTTAGCTTGGGGAAGTAGTCAGTGTCGGGGGCAGTCTGCTGTCCTTGGTACGAAGTTATTCTGTTACAACTTGCTAGGTGATTTTTATTTTCTTTTCTCCATAGCCCAGAAACATGTTCTTTAAACACATATATTATCTCTCTCTCTCTCTCTCTCTCTCTCTCTCTCTCTCTTTCTCTCTCTCTGTCTCTGTCTCTCTGTCTCTCTCTGTCTCTCTCTCTCTCTCTAGCTTGCTCTGTAGTCTGGTCCACTTGGTCCTGAACTCTCTGTGCAGTTCAGGCTGGTCGTGAACTCATCGAAGACCTCTTGCCTCACACGTGGGCTAGGATTGCTGACGAGCACCGCCACACCCGGCTAATTTTTATGTGAAATAGGGGAATCAAGCCCAGGGCCTGGCGCACGCTGGGCAGGTGCTTTGCCCGCTGAGCTGCGCCCAGACCCATCTTAATTCATATGGTACTTTATCTTGCAGCAGTTTTTCTGTTATTATTGTGTGTATGTATCTGCGTGGTCCTGGGGATCACGTCCAGGGCCTTCACCCTGAGCTACATCCCCAGCCGGACGTGTTTCTTTCTTTCTTTCTTTTTTTTTTTCTTGAAACAGAGTCTCACTAAGTTGATAAATGGTCAGGCAGGGCTTGACCTTGTCACCTTTCTGCCTCAGCCTTCCAGAGTGCTGGAATCAGGACTGCCTGGATTACTTATTTCTATTTCTAAATTATTGAATGGTTCCTTGAGTTTTTACATATATGTATTTATCCAAATGTCAGTTAGTCTGTCGAGGTCATTGTGAATCTGCTTGTGCTTTGTACATAGCAAGCTATGAATAAAACGACAAACCACATACACGGGTGCACGCGCATGTCTGTTCTCTGTACCCCGGTGGTAAACCTGTCTGCGAGTTCTTGCGCGCGGGGCCCTGCCTGTCCTGTGTCTTTCTGCCCCAGGGTTGACGCAGCGTCTGCCTTGTGGTGTATTAATGGAAAATGCTTGTTGCCTGATACGAGCTTCCAAGGAGTGCAGTGAGAAAGCTCGGCCAGGCGGCAGAGGCCTGGAATGCCGGCACTCTGGGAGGCTGAGTCAGCCCAGCCAGCACAACCGTGTGCTCACTGCTGAGGCTAGGTCTTCTTGCTGGGCTAAGTTACTGACTTGCAACTTAGCCAGAATCTGTAGCAAAATCAAACAGGGTGTAGTTCAGGGCGAAGACCCTGGGGTCAATCCTCATTACCACAAAAAAGAGAAGAGAGATGTTGTTCAGGTAACTGACGCTGAGGTGGGCACACGCCTCCCGCTGCCCTCTTCCAAGTTGGGCAGTTAGGAACTGAGAATGAGCTGGCCCCATGGGTTGGTGGTGGGCGTGAGGACCCGTGGGCGGGGCTGTCTTGGTTGTTCATGGTCTGCTTTCATTTTCATTGGATGTGTGTAGGGCAATCAGTTGTACAGTATTTGCAGTATAATCCGTGGGTCTCACTGAATATGGAAATTTATCTCAATGAGCTGCATAGATAGAAGAAAAATGCGTATATATATCCACACACACACACTCATGGAAGTTGTATCTCATTTGAAACAGAACACACATTTTCACATATGTTCAACATCAACCATTTATCAAATTACTTGTATTAATCAATAAGCTGTGTTTTATTATGACTGAAAACTGAGATAGACATTTTTACATTTAAATTGTTGCTTTTTGTAGTTTTAAATGGTAGTTCTGCCGTACAATCCCAGCGCTTTGGGAGGCTGAGGCAGGAGGATCGCAGTTTGAGCCTAGCCTGGGCTCAGACAGTCGGAACACTCTCAAAGCAAGCAAACAAACAAAAATGGTATTAGTTTTTTACGGTTATGAACTTAGCAGCTCAGTAGGTAATTCAGGTACTGAACAGGGGCTTGAGATCGATGAGTATCATTTTCTAGTGGGAATGCTGAACACGTGCAAGGGGCAGCTTTCTGCGAAGTTCGCTTTTTGATTCACGTTGTGTCATTTCGCCTGCTTGCAAAGGAGCAGAGCAGCTGCCGGAGTCAGAATCGGGTGACTTGACACCTGCCAAGAGATTTTCCCGTGGGGTACCGCGGCAGGCTTTATAAAGAGCCTGTGACTGTGGAAGAAACGCAGCTGTGTGGTGGGAGCTCCTGTGCGAAGGGTGCTGCTGGGGGCACTGCGGCCATCTCTGGAATCTCGGCCACCGGGAGGATTCTGGGGTTTAGGCAGAAACACACTGGGTGCTCCAAAATGGGAAATCCTTTCGGGAAAAATGGGTGGGTTCTTCGCAGCCGTAATTTCTGCCTTTGGAGCCCAGACTGTGGTGAGATCCTGGTCCCCAGGCCCGGTGGCCGCGGGCTGGGCGCTGTTTCCTGGGGATGGGAACTCCCAGGATGCCAGGCGCTGGGCGAGGGAACGCCGTGCCCTGAGTCTTGTGGCATTGTTGTCCCGCGCACGTCATGGCCTGCTGATCCTAAGTCAGCTCATCTTCCGCGACACGGCATTTTGGTCAGCTTGTAATTTTGTGATGTGTGTGTGATTGCTGGATCCCAAGTTAACGTAAAATCGCTTATAGTGAATTGGGTTAAGGGATACCCAGAGTACGCGTCCCTGTTTTCACTGCTGGGGCTTGCTTTCTGTCTTCTCCCTGTGTGTATGTGCACGCATGTGTGTGCATGTGTATGGTTCTGGGGATCGGCCCAGAGCCTGCGCATTGAGCTGTATCCCTGGCCCATTTTTTGGTGTCTGATTTTGAGACAGGGTCTTGCTAAGTTGTTTTGCTGCCGGGCTAGGTTCGAACTCGTGACCCTCCTGCCCGAGCTCCCAGAGTGCTGGAGTTGCAGGCCTGTGTCACGGGCGGCTTTATCTCTCTTTTGAGCTCCGACAGGGAGCTGAAGAGGTGGGCTCTTTTGATATCTCCTTTTTACACCAGGGGCGACGCCTTCTCTTGGTGTCGCAGCAGCAGGGCAGCCTGGACTGGCAGCTGGCTCCCTGGGTCGCAGCGACACTCAGGGTGACTTCTGACCTCTGCCACCTTAACGTGTGCCCACACGGACCTGCGGAGCAGCTCCCGTCCCTTCCACCTGCCGCAGCGTTCTCTCCCTGTGATCCCGCCTTCCTCTCCTGGTTCCCTTCTCCTGAGCCGGCCCTGGCTGTGGGATGCGGCGGCCTCCTGCTGACGTCTGCCTGGTACCATGTAAGAGCCCCAGCCACAGGGTGGCACCTGGCCAGCGTCACAATGCAAGCCCGCGGGATCACCGTGTGTGTGTGCTGGGACAGAAAGTAGGAAAAGGCTGTTGGAACTAGGACCCTGGGACGAGAGGGCCCGGAGGCAGGCATCCCTGTCCCTACGCTGACGGGCATCATCCTGGCTGCCACCGCGGTGCTACCTGTGACCTACGTAAACAGGCAGGCTCTGAACTGCTGCCAACCTTTCCCAGGGGAATTGATTTATACTTCACGTCCCCTGGGGGCTCTTTCCAGCATTAATAAATTTGCTTAAAATAAACCAAATCACGTGAATGATTCAGATGATTTCTCTTGCTTATAGTTAATCGGATTATAACTTATATGTGAAATTAGAGGTCTGATTTGATCAGTGCACAATGTATGCATGTGTCAAAGTAATCCTATTGTACCCCATAAACCTGTGTAGTTATTATTTGCCAATTAAAACTTTAAAAAGTGGCCTCTGGTGGCAGCTGCTGCCATAGCCTCTTCTAGTTGCCTTTTTTGTTTTTCCCAAGAAGCCCTGTGACCGTCCAGGAGAAAAAAAATATATACACAACAAATCAAAACCGCTCCCCTAAAGTCTCAGTAATTGGTGGAGATGGGACAGCGACTTCATTGCCGGAAGTGTTAACGTTTCTGTTCTGCCCTTAGGGAACTGGGCGGGGAGAATCTCAGTGCCCAGTCGTCTGAGCCCCTTTCCTGTGCTGGGACAAAGCAGTGATGCCCATGACTGGACGGGGACCTCAGTTCCAGAGGAGCCAGTATGCAGACGGCTGGCTCCCGGGCAGGAAGGGCCTGGCGTAGCAGATAGAGCTCACCCTACAGGATCAGCAAGTGTGTGGGTGGGGGGGCAAGGTGCCTGCGCAGGTCGTGCCCCATGACTGCTCGCCAACCGGCTGCACCTCCTAACACCCAAGACTCATGGTGAGCGTTGTAGATCTTAGCCACCAAGCTCAAACAGCTCAGCTGGTAGGACATGGCACTTAGTTATTTTTTATTGATTATAACACTGTGATCCAAGCTCATGTTAAATTTTTGTTGCATCAAAGAGAAAAGACCCTGTAATTTGATATTCCCGGTTTTTCTCCCCTTCTTCCAAATCACCTCCTTGAGGCCTTCTTCCGACCATTCACAGAGAGGGCCAGCTGAGGTCTCCTTCACACAGTGTTCTGGGAGGCGACCCCCTCCCTTCCTGCTGCCCTGTGGGGACACACGCGAATTGGTGTGGCTCACAGCTGCCGTACTCACACTGTTTTTTGCTCGGGTAGGAATGTACGAGCCATGGGCAGGTAGGTCTGGAAGTAATCTAGGTTCTTGCTTTTTTGAAGAATTTGAACCAGGGTCCCGTCAGACTGATGAGAGAGGAGTTAAATCAGAAAGTAAGAGAATTCCTAGGTTTTCAAGGGGCACCCTTAGATGATACCACACTCAATAGTATTTTCTAATGGCTGGTATTTCATTGTTTGCTACCATCGAGGGAAATGCATGTCCTAATTAGTCATTCTTTGAGCAAACCCGCCTGGCCAACTTTTTGATTTTTTCAAGTTCATTTTTGTGATTTCACTGGAAGACAACACGCAACATCAGGTGGAACCCCTCCCGGCAGCCTTGTCACGTGCACAGAAGTGCCCAGCGGACCCATACCACCCCACCCCGCATGTTTGTGTCCGATGTAAGGAGAGTTCGCTGTGCGTGTTTATAGCTGGGAACAGTCAGGGCAGAGACCCTGGGACCCGCGTGTGCCGACCCCTGCACCCCTGCTCTGGCGATCTCTTGTGATCAGCGAAGTATGTCCACGCAGAGTCCACGCCTCGAGCCAGCTGCCAGGAAGATCATGGGGGTCTGCAAACAAGGGGGTGCTGTGACCCAGGGTTTGCGTTGATAAAAGGGTTGACGGGCAGTGATGACTAAGAACTCCCAATTGAGAAATGCATGAAGATAGCAGATATTTTCCAGGTATTTTGCACCAATTACTTAATTGCCTATGGACATCCAGAAGGATGTGTTGTGGTTAGGATTTAAGAAATAAGTGAATGAATAGACAGACCCCTTTCGTCCTGCGCCCTTCTGTGATCTCTGCCTTCCCAGGCCCCCCACAACTCGGCTGCTCCCTTGCGCTGCTGGCCCGGGCTGGGGCAGTTTCCGTCTGTAGCTAATTCAAACCTGACCATGTGACTTAGAATCCTGCCTCCCCAGGACACCCCGTCATCGGAAGATGAGAGGCACATTTTTCTGCCCCAATTCTTCCCGCACAGAGGAACCCTGAGGCACACGAGGCGGAGATCCCGGACGATGCAGTGGGAGCTGCGGGTTGAAAGAATTTAACAAATTAACCAGGCTGTCATTTTATTTTGTGTGCACTTTCTTCCCCCACTAATGAGAAATTCTTTGTGCTGCCTCCCCCCTCGGCTGGGGAGAAAGCTCATTCACCATGGCCCGAACATTACATGGTCCACGTGAAGAGCTTCCAGAGCAGAACTTGTGTGTTCAGAGGTGTACAAAGACCCAGGAACAGTGGGAAGGTGTTGAGTAAGTCCTGCTTCCACTGTAGTCATCAGAGGCTCCAATCAGATGCTAGAATTGGGATCTTATTTTCTTATCATGGGCTGTTCTTGGGGTTAAGCTCTCTTCCTCATTTAAATCTTTACAAGAGCCATTTTCCTGTAATAGATTAATTTAAATATCTATCAGGAAGTAAGAGTAACGGAGGATTTGGATTACATCCTTTGATTACACGTGTGTCTCTTAGTCAAGTAGCCAGGCCTTCTCTTTTCGTAGATGCTTGCTGCTGACAAACAATCTTTTTTTTTTTTTTTACAGTTTGTTTCTTCTTCTTCTTCTTTTTTTTTTTTTTTTTTTTTTTTTTTTTTTTTTTTTTTTTTTTTTTTTTTTTTTTTTTTTGGTGGAGGAGGAGAGTTCTTCCCCTACCAGTAAGCATGGAGATTATAGGATGGTCCTGTTGGTGTAGGCCTTTAATCAATCCCAGATCCCTGGGAGGCTGAAGGTGGAGGATCATACTTTTGAGTCCAGCCAGGGCAGTTTAGGGACTTAGCAAGATCCTGTCTCAATATCAAAAATTAAAAATGGGCAAGAGATGTCACTCAGTGCGGAGGCCCCGGACTGAATGTCCAGCATCATGGAGAAAAACACTCCCACAGGATTCCATTTTAAGAAGTTAAAGCTGGTGACGGAGTGGGGCGACCTGGGTCTGCTGACTCTTCGCGTGTCTGCAACGCTCCGTGATGCTGGGTGCTGTGGGGCCGAGTGCACCTCAAGGTCGTGTCTTGGTGGTCGTCATGTGTGTCTGTCTTCTCATGCCTTGAGGGTTCCAGGTGGGCCCGTGCCGTGGCTACAAGGTGCTACAGCCACACCGGCATCAATCCTAGGACTGCGCTTACCAGCTGGTGCTTTGGGCTGGGTCCTGAGGTGCCTTAGTTTCCGGAGGAGCTGAGCGGGGGGTAATTGCCTCGCTTGCCTGTCAGAGCTGCTGTGAGGCGGAAGCGTGGTCTTGCACGTAGAGGGCCTCATTAAGTTGCTGAGTTGCCCACGCTGGGCTTGAACTCGTGATCCTCCTGCCCCAGCCTCCTGGAATTCTGGGATTCCAGGTCTGCACTGCGAAATCCTGCAGAAGACATTTTTCTTAATGAAAGATGTGAATTTGGGGAGTTCGTGTTGAGCAGAGATAGACCGAGGCCCTGTGTCTCCCGCGGACGGCTGACATGGAGGTCAGCGCACGAGTTCTTCCCAAAAGGACGGTTGTTATTCATGCATGCCCACGACACACAGCAACTGCGTTCATCTTGGGGAAGGGGCGCATACACACACGTGGCGCCTTCTCCGATCTCCTCCCCTTCTCCAACCCCGGCTCTCGCTCCTCCTCCCACCCCAACCTCCGCAGAGCCCTCTTCCCTGGACGTAGGCTAGGGAGAGGCTACCCTGTCTAGCCTGGTGGCTGACTGATGGTTTTCCCTTCACCTGACGTTCTCTGCTCTTCAGGGGCTTCTGCGAAGGCTGCGAGTGGGCCCCGCGTGTTCAGCTTGCAAGGGCTGCTGGGATCCCAGTTTAGCTTGTACTTTTTCCTCAATGTTTCACTTTGACACAGTCTGTTTTAGCACGGGCCTTTCTCGTGGATCCGACTTTATGATAGACTTTTCCCTAAGTTCCAAGGCGACAACGTGGCTGTGTTTTATTTACTCGACTCGTTTGTGATGGGAACCAGACTCAAACTTATTTCAAAAATAAAGTTAATTATCCAAATAGAAGAGGCAGGTCTTTGTGGGTTCATTTACACGTTTCACAGCTGGAGCCGCGGCGCATTCCTGAGACCTTATCTAGGGAACCTGACGTCATCTGGTAACGGAGCAGGTGTTCTGTCCTTGCCCATGGAAACTCGTATTTAATTAGTGCTTGGTCGTCAGGCGGGCTAGCCATCAGTGGACAGGGAGCAGGCTTTCAGAATGAGGTGAATTGTGGTGTTGGAAGACAAGACTCCAGCATGTGTAATGAACTGACTATTTAAGTTGTTCTTTAATAATTTTAGGTTTTAGTTGATGCCCTACGAGTGTTTCTAAAGCAAAACAAGATGGTCGGTCAGGCTTTGCTCCTGGGTATTTTGAGTGGGCACAATTGGAGGATGGTGTAATGCAAAGGCACTGTGGTTTGTGGCCTGGGTACCTGCTGGGGTAATGCCAGAGCTACTCTTTAGGAGACTTGCTGTCTGAGAATAGATCTGAGCCTCTGCTGTTGTGTATATCCCTCGTGGCAAGTGAGGTGGCGGAAGAGGTCAGAATTGAAGAAAATCCTCCAGTTAGTGAAATGCCACAGCCAAGGTAATAGGAGATTTTCTTTAGGGGTGGGGCAGGAGTAGGGACAGAAGGAAGGTTTGTGTGTTTGTTTAGATATGGGGGTGATGTAAACCCCACAGGGACAAAGTGTTTGCTAGCTATGATTTTTGAATCATGAGTTTGTTTTATATTTCTTTTACAAAATGGATTTTTTATCTAGTCCAAAGATTTAGTAAAAGACCTGGCATATTTCAGGTGGTGAATCCTTAGAGTTTTATGACGGTACGTTGGAAGCTTGACTTTGTCTTTCACTAGGTCACTGGGTTTGGTGAGGAGGCACCGGTGTAAGGGCTTTTATTTGTGATTTCTAAATATTAGGACTAGAGGTTAAAAGTCAGAGCAAAGTCAGACTTACTGGGTTGCCCTTGAATCAAGTTTATTTAAATCACGTATACAGTGGAAAATGAGATAGTACAGAGAGCACCTTGAACTTATTTTTTTTCTATTCTACTGTCTTATTGAAACACTCGAGAGCATTTTTAACAGTTTAGTGACAACTGGAAGCTGGTTTTATAAGTTAAGAGCGAGGGGCTTCAGTGCAGTTTCAGTCCTGTTTAGCTGGATTAACTTGGAAAAATAAACATAGATTGAGTTTTCTCTATGCATTAAAAATTAATGTAAGAATAAATAAGTACATCTCTCAAAATGCAAATTTTTCATGGCATTTCTTGCTTAGAATCCCAGCACTCTGAGAGACGGAGGCAGGAAGATGCTAAGTTCCAGCCCACCTGGGCACCTCGGCGACCTCGTGAGACCTTGTCTCAAGATCAAACACGAACAATGGGCTGGCAAAGGCCAGTGTCCCCAGCTCAGAAACCACCAGAGCTTCTCACGAACTCATGGGCTGAGAGCAAGGAGCTGCCCTGTGTAGTAAATGATAAAGACTGCTAACAACTTTTTTAGAAATAGAAGTGGTGCTATGGCCTCATTATGTATGTAGAAGGCTGAGAGTTTCTGGTTCGCCGTAGAATTCGTCACCTGTCTAGCATGATTTAAGAAGACTACTTACTGAACACTTGCTGGAGAAACATCGATGCATCACCAGTGAGTGCGTAGACGTAGATCTTTGGGAGCAAGATGAGTGGAGCTGCGGTCGCCACACACCCCAGCCTCTCCCTCCTGGGTGCTCGTTGTTGCCGTGCAGAGCTCTGTTCCTGTGGGCGCCCCGCTCCATTCCTCTGTCTCTGTGTTTACATGCTCTGTTCTGGCTGGTGCCTGAGAAAACACAGGTGATCAGAGATGGCTGTAAGCGCCCAAAGTCGTCTGGTAGCTACCTGCTTTCTACAGCAGTGATAGAAAAATATAATAAAGGCGTATGTTACAAAACATTATAAAATACGTCACCAAGTGTAGTGGGGCAGGTGTGTCTGAAGTGAATGGGAGGATCTTGAGTATTTTTACAAGGACTGAAGGTAGTTTTCTTATATTACAGTATGTTTTTAATTGGAATATTCTCCATGTTGTTGGTCACCCTCATTGATAACTGACAGTGTGTCCTTGCCCACGTCATTCACTGGACCTGGCCTCCCGCGACTTGTTGCTCTTCGCCAAGGTCACAATGCCCATGAAAGGTCAGCGTTTAGTTGATTCAGGACACTGAGGCGGCCGGGATAGTGCAGCTAAGGACCCTCAGGAGTGAGGACTCCCAGCGCTGGTCAGGTCCTGGCATGGCAGGGGCGGGGTGTTCTGCCAGGGAACTGTAGCAGTGCTGACGGCAGTACACTTTGCTCAATTTAAACGTCCACCTCATGTGTTCACACCACTTTCCCGCCTTTCAGGTTGTGCAGATCACCCCTTTACCTGGGTTGCGTCCTTGTTACTAATTCACTGAGCAGCATTCTCCACGCACGCGGCTTTTCCTCTCCTGTTTCTGTTACTTCCTCTTCTCGCGGTACCAGGGACCAAGCCCAAGGCCTCACTGAGCTACCACCTCCGGCTTTTCTCACTTAGGTGTTGAGACGGGGCCTCACTAGGTGGCCCAGGCTGGGCTTGGGCTCCTCCGGCCTCAGCCTCCCAGAGTTCTGGGATGACAGTCTGAGTCCCCGGTCCCAGCGACTCCTCACTCACGTGACATTCCTTTCTTTCTCTTGGCTCTTTCACTGCATTTTCTTCCCGTCTCCTAAATACTTCTGTCCTCCGAGGGCCTGAGAAGTCATGTTGTCCTTTGCAGGGGCGGGACTTCCTCTCCGGACAGACACCCTGTTCCCAGCCATCCTCCCTAACACCCAGCAGACGCACAGGGACCACGTGAGCTGACCCTGTGTGCCTGACCTCCAGGCACGCCTTACCCTCCTCACCGTCCCCTTGCGGAGCTCGAGCCTGGCTCCCAGTGCCACGTGTCTGCTTGGACGCCAGCGAGGGGCTTGGCTCCCGGCTGTGTGGTGTGCCATCCCTGGGGTGGGGTGTGGGTGCCAAAGGGATCACGTGTCCTTGGGCACGGCCCAGCCGTGGCTTTGTGTCTCGTGGCCAGCCGGAACTGAGTGAAAGGTGGTGATGGTCATTGTGGGGGGCGGAGGCCGGCACCCGGGGCCACATGGGGGAGAAGCCGACAATTCTTGGAATATGGTAAGTAGTGAATTTGTGCCAATACGTCTGACCAGCGTTAGGGGCACTTCTCAGCAGGATGGGTCTGTTCCACCGGTTCTGTTGTTGCTTTTATATTTCACCCCTCAATTCCTGGCTTGATGAGGATGGCCTGAGAACGCAAGGGCAGGGTGTAAGTTTCCTCGGCATCTCCCGGTCCCCGGTGGCGCACTGCCATTTGCACGGAGCTGTGTGTGCCAGAGCCCTTGTTCCAAAGGGAAGTAAATGTTAGTACATGGTTTAAAAAAAGGTACAATTTCTCTAACACAGCTTTAAAAAAATCAAACACCTGAAGCTGGTCTCCGTTAACTTCTTCCCACCTCGCATGCGCGAATTTCTTAGAGGCGGCGACAGTGTGGGTTCTCCTGGCTGGCCGCTTGGGGGCTTCATTGCACGTCTTCCATCATGTGAAAGATCAAACCTGCGTGCGCCTTTCTTTAGAACCTTGAATCATTATTCATACATCGCGTGAAAACAATTTTACACTTTTTTTGCCCCACCCTCTTCTTTTTCTGTTCCTGTGCATCAGAGGAAAGTCAGATTTTTCCTGTGATGCTAAAATTTCTTCCAGATCACACGTGCTGGAATGCCTTTCTTTTTTCTTTGAGGCCCTTTTAACACGATCAGATGTAGACTTTTAAGTCTCCCCGGCAGCCCTGTCATCTGGGCTGTTTTGCCAAAATGTGTGTGGGGCCCACACCTTTCGCAGTGCTGCCGGCGCTGGCCCCATCTCTCACCAGCTCATAGTTCCTGTTCGTCCTGTAGACTTGACTGAATTAAAGGTTTGCCCCATCTGTGGTGCCTAGGGTCCAAGGCCTGCGGGGTTTCAAATCCTGCCCTTCAGTACGAAGAAAAATGTGCCTCTACCTCTACATCTGCACACTTTTCATGGTTAGTAGCATTTTGATTTGTTATTTTCCCTGGCATCACTTGTGCGTCTTTTAGGATCAGAGTTTCCACGGCTCCTGGTTCACGTGTCCTTTGCCTTCTGGTTTTGCACACGGGCCAGCGGAGGGGTTATAAGGAAGAAACCACTCCCACCCTCCGAGGCCTGGCCAGGGTCTGTGTGCGGCACAACACACACCTTTCAGAGGGGGTAACTGATTACTGAAACTTTCAAGGCCTTGTTAGCAAGCCTGATGGGGCTGGCCATCCACGTGGCCCGCAGGTCAGAGGAGTTAGGAGGCTGCAAATGCCGAGGTCTGAAGGAAACCCGTTGTGTCCCAGGGGCCTAAATCACCTTTGCCTATTCGGTTTTTATGAACTCAGACTGAGTCGTCATTACATTTTCTTTTAAGCTTTTCGATAAAGTTTATCTTTCATGGCTTCTTGCCTTGTGAATTGGTGCCACTCTGAGGTTTGCTTTTATGATTATTTTTTTCTACCCAGCCTGCAGTGCAGCCTTTAAAGGGTTGTGTTTTTCAGCACTCTGGGAGGCTGCGGCAGGAAGATCCCAAGTTCAAGCCTAGGTTGGGCAACTTAGTGATTTAGCGAGGCCTACCTCAACTAAACTAAAAAGGGACCAGGGGCGTAGCTCAGGGATGTGTGACTGAGTCCCCACTTCCACAAAAAAGATGCCTTGGACTTTGAAGCCCCTGCAGTCAGGTGTGAATTCTTTGGGGGTCTCGGCAAGGAAGCTCACAGTGATGTAATTTCCGTCTCTCTCAGTTTCGAGCCAAGATGCTTTGACGTGCTGAATTCAGTTTGTCTCAGTTACTTTTTTCATTGCTGTACTCAATACCTGACACGCACAAATTTAGGAAAAGGAAAGGTTTATTTTAGCTCACAGTTTCAGAAGGTCACAGTCCACTCAGGGGTGGCCGGCAGCAATTGAAGTTCATGGCAGAGAGAGAGGTGGAGGCAGCTTCTCAGGACATCACACACAGGCAGGCAAGTGAGACTCATCGAGACTAGTCCAAGTCCCAGTCTTAGTCTCTCCTGCATCCGGGTATCGAAGCTGTGGCCACTACACACCCGTAGTCTTAACTCACATGCCTTTAGTCTTAAGTCACACGCCCTTAGTCTTAACTCACAGGCCTTTAGTCTTAACTCACACTCCCTTAGTCTTAACTCACACGCCCCTAATCCCAGCAACTGCAATCCACCCCTGCAGGCCAGACCCCAATCCACCAACATTACATGGCTCCATAGACAATCCATAACATTAAAATACATGAGACTTTGGGGGACACTCTAGATCCTAACCACAACACCGTTTAAAGTATCTTCTTTTTACGTTTTTAACCTCTTGTGTCGGCGAACGCGTGCACCTGATCATGTTGTTTGTGCTGACGGAGTTCCCGTAGTGGGGGAAGCAGGACGTCAGCAGGGCAAGTTGTGGGTGGTCAGCGTCCTCGGCCTGCCTGCTCACGCCCACGTAGCTCAGGAGCAGGGTGATAAGGTGTGACCCGGCATGTCTTCCCGGACTGTGACGCTCCTTGAGTATGCCAATGTTGACGAGGGCTTCCGGGTGCGTGAAGACGGGGCTCAGTTACCCCACCAGCAGCACGCAGCAGGCTTCCCGGTGGTGTGGGCGCCTCGTGCTGGAGCCGGAGGGAGGATGCGGCAGGGAGAGTCTGAGATCCCCCATGTGGCCTGGCTTCCTGTAGGAGGTGCTGGGAAAGCAGCTGTGGAAATGGCCTGCAGTAAAAACACAGCACTTCTTACATTAAATTATTAATAAATTTAATACATTTTGTTAAATCTGAGGTTGGCATTACTGCCATTTCACAGGTGAGGACACGGGGCTTGGAGAACTTAAGTGGCGTGCTCAGGATCATGCATCCAGTGAGCCCAGAGCCAGACTCGGTGCCAGGGACGGTGGGACTCGAAGCCCTGGCTCAGCGCTGTTGTTCACAGGGCCACGGAGGAGGTGCCGTGGCCCACGGTGAGGGTTAAACAGGCTAGTGCGGGCGTCCTTTGCCAAGTTGTCACTATTATTTTTGCATACTCAATGAGCACAGAGCACTCTCCCACTGAGCTCCACCTCCAGCCCATTGATTTTGTTGCCAAGTTGGCCAGACTGGACTTGAACTTGCGATCTTCCCGCTGCAGCCTCCCAGAGAGCTGGGATTCCAGGTGTGTACTTCTGGGCCCTGTGATCACTCTGGAAATGGTAAACACGAATGAGTTTGGTACTTGGAAATGTTGTTAATTGCTCCTGCTGTCCCAAGGCTGTGCATCTACACCATAACTTTGTATATAAATATTTCATACCTTCAGGATTGTGAGATAATTTCTTGATTTGTGAAGTTCTCACCCATTAGTTTTCTCTAAAATTTTACTAAGGGAAGGAAATCTAGATTTCATGCCCTCTGTAGTCCATGGACTTCTAAAAGGAATGAAAAAATCTCAGGGATTTCACTTTAGAATCTTCTTCAGGGTTTTCTGGAGTCCAGAGTTTAAGAATTAGCTCTGTTATTAATTTAGAGTTTTATACAGGAGAAAAGGATCATTAACACTATTATTAAAAAAATAAGCACATCTAAAACAATTGACTACTTCAATAAAGATACCGCGCAATCTGAAGTTGTAGCATGGATTGAAGCTCCCCCGATGCACACCCTACCCCGAGTGTGGGTGCAGGCAGCAGGACCGCAGGCCCCGGGTGTGCGTGTTGCTGGCAGACCCCACGGCAGCACGCACCCGGAGCGTGAACCCCCGTGGCTGAAGGAGGACCTGGGCCCGCTGGCTCATGCTGTAACACTTTTCTGTAATTTACCTCAATTTCTGAGGTTGTCCTCGGGTACCTGCTGTTCAGGTTACGAGTGGATTTTAAGTACCCTTGATTCCAAGTAATTTGTTTAATTGCGTGATGCTATCTACGTAATGGCTTTAAGCTGTGGCTGTCCATGAGCGAGCGGGTGCCCGGGGCCTGGGTAATTGACATCCGAGCAGTGAGGTCTGCTTTCTCTTCCTGGCCATGTGGCAGCCGCGGTGACCTCACCAGGGCACCTTTAAGTCCTGTTGGTTTCTAGTAGCTTTGGAGGTTAAGTTCTAGTATGTGATTTAGGATTTCATAAATGAGATACAGCTCAAGTGAAAGTGAGTACAAATATTTACAGATGGAGCGCTCGCGTCTAGACTGTCATTTTGAATAGCCTCAAGCATGTTTTTCAAAATTATTTCTTAAGCCTAAGAGTAAAATAATACATATAGATAATGGTTAGAAGAGTCTGAATAATTTAATTTCAAATTCTGTTTTCCTTTTTTTGTTAAGGTAGATGAGAAATTTTCAGCCCCTGATGAGAAATGAGAAAATTTCTCTCATCTTTGCCAATCATGTGATAAAAGATGTTTTTTCTTAAGATTGATTAACAGTTTTAAGTGGGTAGCTCATCCTGTATGAACAGTGGCCCAGGAGAGCGGGCCGTTGGTCCCCAGCCTGACATGATGCCCTTCGTAAGCTGGGCCCGATGGTGCGGGCCTGTCATCCCAGCACGTGGAGAGGCGGAGACAGGAGGATCAAAAGTTGGACTGAGAGCAGGGTGAGGGAGGGAGAGGAGAGTTCTTTTTGTGGGTGCTGGAGATCCAGCCTTCCACGGGAAGTGTGACTGAGACAATCCGCCCCTGAGACATTTTGGGTGGAGAAGAACGGTACTGCAAGTGCACTGTCAGGCCGAGCGGGTCTGCGGCCGGGTCTCCTTCCCAAGGAGAGCAGCAGAGCAGTCTGCCAGCCGGGTCTCCTGTGTCCGCTGCAGTGCCTAATCGTATCTACAAGTACTTTACTTTCATTCTTTACTTCCTTTTTACGGTGCTGGGGATTGGTTTTGGGGCCTTCACTCTAAGCTACATCCTCAGGCTGTCACGGCACTGGCCTTGCTCCTGCCTCAGCCTCCGAGTGTGCTGGGATTCCACTTCTGCACCCCCAGGCCCCTCCTATTTGTTGTGTTTCTGACTCCCTGGGTCAGTCTGTAGGTAGCAGCTTATGACAGGTGTCCTGATTGGCTCTGTCCCCCTCTGACCCATCCGGTCAGGGCCCGGCGCTCACTGCCAAGCTCAGCGGACCCTGGTGCCCGGTTCTTGCTCTGCTGCTGCCCTAACTCCGTATGAACTGGAGTTGACTCATGCCGGCATGATGGACGTTTCATTGCACCAGATCCCGGAGGCCATGTCTCTTTGTCCACTTAATTGAGATTTTAATTTGAATGGAATAGAATGAAAAGTATTCTTATCATCAAATATATGATCTTAGTTTGGCCACAAGCCTGTATGGCTTCAGTCTTCTCCTTTGTTCTTGCTTTTTCTTTATATTTTGGAAATTATACTAAAAACTGGCACAATATAGAACTAGAGGAAAACATATTCATACCTAATTGGGATCAATCTTGGCTTTCACGTTTTATTTGAATAGGGTATTGGCAATGTGAACACTAATGAAAGACCATGGAAATCAGATGTATATTTTTGCCTTTTTTTAAGTAAGTTAGCTTAACTAGAAAAATATTACACATAAAAAACTAATTTTTATATATATATATATATATATATATATACACCCCAAGTTTGTGGCTGTCCCTTCATTTAAGTAAAATCCATGTACGTGACACTTCATGTCTCCTTAAACTCAGCGCAACGTGGTGTCTGCTGAATTGCAAGGGGTCTTTTGCTCTTGCTCACTTAAGCCACAGTGTCAGAAGTCAGAGGGGGTGCGCTGTGGTGCGGGCGGACTTCTCAGTTCGGTCACGCGCCCAACTGGTTCTGCATGTGAACTGGTAAATGACAGCCCAGACTTTTCTTGAGCCTAGAGATTAAGCCTATCGTAACTCAGTGTTTTCCCTTTGTTGACAGGGTGGAGTTCAACTTGCCCCTTCTCAGATATGAAAGGACGCGAAGGCCGTTTCATGCCCTGTCGATAAAGGTAAGGTCGCGATCGTCACTCAGGAGTTTGGGGGGTTCGGTGGGCATTGTTGTAACGCTGTGACATCGGTGCCGGTGGCAGGCTGAAGTCAACAGAAGATAATGCGTTTTTACAGTGTGTGGACTGTGCAGCGCCCAACCCCCCCTTATCACCGCAGCCCACAGGATATGGGAGCTGCACGGGGATTGTTGTCTAATGAGCAGGTGACTTGTGGCTTCCATCGGCAGGGCTGGCTTCCACTCTCAGAGTGTTCTGCAAACATTTATGCACTTGGAATAACCTTTCCCCAGTGTCCATGTTATCATGAGGGTGATGATGCCTTTTCTAGATGGGAAAGGCATGCTGTTTTCAAGCCAATCCAGTCCTCTGTCCTCACCATGCTGGGCTACCTGCCTTGGGCTCTGCTGATCTTAGAGGACAGGTGTGAGCCAGGTGATCTGGATGCAGAGCCACCTTGGGAAGGCTGCCCTGTGCCCTGCTCGTGTCCCTGGGGTCTGTCTCCTAGCCCTTCTGCCCAGGGAGGCAGCCATTTTTATCGTGTGCGCCAATGCTCAGGCATGCTTAGGGATGCCTGTATTTTTATCCATTTATTCTTCGTAAGTGTCTAGGAGGGCTGACCTGTTGTTACTGGTCACATTTCATCGAAGTAGCTGTTTTTTTCTCAGGTGAAGAAACTAGGGTGCAGCGAGGGGTTGGGGATGTAGCTTGGTGGTTTAAGTGTTTGCCTAGTGAGTGCAAGGGCCCAGGTTCGATCCCCTATCACCACATAAGCTGGGAGTGGTGGTGTACGGCTGTAATCCTAGACTACGGAGAAAGACCCCATCTCAAAATAAATAAATAAATAAATAAATGTAAATTAAAAAGAAATGAACAAAAAAGAAACTGAGGCACAGAGAGAGGAAGTACCAGGGTAACTGAGCAAGTAGCGGGTAGATCTGGCGTCTGAGCTGGTCACATAATTCCGGAGCCTAATCTTCTATCCCATCCTCTACCGCTGGCAAGAACAGAGCAGAGCCAGCTTGGTTCGGGGCAAACAGAACGTGTCATGGAAAACACCTGGATCCATTTACTGTTTTATTAGCTTCCCATTTTCCTAGTACCAAGTGCTTGTCTTCTAACTGCTGATTGGCCCAGAGGATTTTTCTCAATTTCTTTTTTTTCATTGTGGTAGAGCTAGACCAAGATTTCAGGACAATATTTATCCAACCATAGCAATGTTTCTGCTTTAGTGTTATTAAATTTGTGTGCTTAAGGACGAGGCAACTTTAAATGGGGAAAAATTAGATTTTAATGTGAAGATTGATCCAACTTAAAAAGCTATGCATTGAAGCTACTTTAGCTATACCAATTATATGGATGACTCAGACTTTCTACGTTCAATTTGAGTTTAATTAATGACAGATTTATTATTTGTGGTTTTCATCAATGCCTAAGACAATACCACAGCAGAGTAAATTTTCATGAGACATCTGGTCACATAAGATGGAAAAGCAGTAACCATAATCTGCATAATTTTATGGACATTTTTGGATTATTAAAAAATGTAAGATGCTACTGAGTGGATATGCATTTCTCACTGACAAGGAGGATTTTCCAAGGAAGAAAGGCCTGTGGCAAAGTAGCTGAACACTGTATGTGTTTGGTTCTCACTAGGACCTGAAGAATGTCAGAATACTGATAACTTTGGTTGTCTCTACAGATTTAGGGCAGAAGCACTTTTCCCTCAAAACAAAGAATTAAAATGACATTTTTATCCACTTTTAAGGGCAGGAAATCTCCCACTTGTCTTTGAAAGGCTTGTGGGTGGGAATGATGCAACGTTAGAGTTTGTGAGCACAAGAGCTGGGTCCCAGGTCCCATGTGCCGGTCCTCCTCTGCGTCAGTGGCCACGTAAGCTTGTGGGTTTCGCCTCAGGCCGTGGGGAGGGTGGCTTCCGCTCTGAAAGCAATCTCCACCCCTGAGGTACCTAGAGCAGCTCGCAAGGGAGGCGAGCGTGTCCTGGGAGTGAGATGATGACAGCCCTCGCTGTGCACCCGACCAAGTCCGCGAGGCTTTGGGAACGTGCTGATTCCTGTCACCCAGTTCCAGACTCAAGACTCAGTGTTGTGCCCATACGCACCTGTAACCCCAGCACTCTGGGAGGCTGAGGCAGGAGGAACACAGTCAACTCAGTAAGACTTTGCCTCACACAAAAAAAGAGAAAAAAGCTGGGCTGTAGCTCCGTGTGAAGGCCCTGGGTTCAAGTCTCCCACCCTAGCGACAGCGCATTTTCTATAAAGCTGTCTCGTGACTCTCGTGGGTGGATGGTGTGGAACCGCTGTTATGGAAGAGGCTCTGTGTTGGAGGCCTTCACTGATTGTCCCCCAGTGGCCCCAGTGGGGCATGTTTCCCTGGGTGGTTTAAACATACTTTGTCTCCCTTTCTGCGGAGGAAGATGGTCCCAATGGCACACAGCGGAAGACACGGAGTGTGTGTCCTGTTACAGAACACAAGCACTTGTATGTTTTCATATGGGAACAGGCAGAGGCCCGCCTTATCTTGGAAGCAGAAGACGTTATTTTCTTGCGCAGAGTACAGCGTGGGTGGGCGACAGGAGGGGAGTGGCTGCGGGCACTCCACTGGAGGGTCGCCGCTTGGCCTTTCTACCCCCGGCCATTGCTGTGCTGCAATGGCCTTCAGCGTGCTGGGCCCTGGGTGAGACACTCGCTTGTGTTGCTTCTGTGCGTCTTGATGTCAACTGCTGAGTGGACGGAGGGTCTGCTGCCTGCCTTCTCCGAACCAGGGAAGCAGAGTCCTGGCATGCTCGCCCGGTCTGGGGTAGCCCCGCGGGCATCGAGAGGGTGGAGACCTGAGGAGAGGGCAGTCTCACAGTGGTTTGAGACCTCCTGCAAGATTGTGAGACGGAAGTAAGATGAGCTCAGTCTCCAGGGGTGTTTGCTAGACCTAGACGTGCTGATTGTAACTGCAGCCATTCCTCGTGTTAGGTGTAAGGTGGTGTCACTGCGGCCTAGGCGAGAGAGCTGGAGAGTCGCGGTAGCTTAGGTCAGCCCCGGCCTGCTGTAGGCAGCCGTGTGAGAAACAGGGGCGTGTTTGTGTTTTTTCATTCTGTCCCCCACCCCAGCTTCTCTGAGTGTCCTCGTGTTCCTGGAC
Source organism: Ctenodactylus gundi (assembly GCA_004027205.1). Taxonomy (NCBI): domain Eukaryota; kingdom Metazoa; phylum Chordata; class Mammalia; order Rodentia; family Ctenodactylidae; genus Ctenodactylus; species Ctenodactylus gundi. The sequence continues at coordinate 63,054 of PVKB01004767.1, forward strand.
TGCACCCAGTTCTCGGGACAGGGTTTCTCTGTCCCCTCCTTTCCTGCTGCCCCCCAGGGGAGCATGCTGCATAGGTTAAGTCGTTCCCTGCTCCCCTCCGTCCCCCATGGTTGAGGGACTGTGCCCAGGGACCACAACGAGGCCCTTTCTGCCATTAGGCAATTGTGCGTCCACAGGAGCTTTCTGGGAAGTGTCAGTGAACTTGAAAACTACAGGCGCAAGTTGTGCGTGTGTGTATTTTTCTGGTCCTTAACTTTGTCAGCGTCTCAGAGGAGCCTGGGTTCAAGTAAAGACACACGTGGGGTTTTTATAGCCCATCATGCCAATATTCCACGGTTCTTATTGTGTATATCTTCTGATCCTGCTGCTAATCGGATGTTACCAGGTGAGCTCGCTCCTGGGGCCCCTTACTTGTGACTGGTGTACCGGATCATCTACTTGTTGTTCATGTCTTTCCTCTGTTTTCACAACTCTTTAAGATTGTCCACGCAAGACAAACAGCTTGTTAATGATGCATTGTTATTGAATAACTCATTTTTTTATGATGTAATGTGTACCTTAAAATATATTACAGCATATACAATCCCGTGTGTTATAGTAATAGTCACTTTGGCATTAGTGTATTTCTTAGTACATATGGCATTATGAAATGTAATTAATTGTCTATAGTAAGGTCATTTCACATTCTATAATATATTCCTGATGCATGTCGTAAGCATGTTGTCTAGTACACTTCCTTAGAAGATAGTTTCTGGGTGGGGATTCTTTACTAAGATCTGGTCAGTGTATATAAAATGAACAAAGGTGAAGCGCGGACTATAAGTTATGCTTTTAGTTGATTTTCTCCATAAGTTTTCCTGTGTGCCATCGTCATGGTTGTGTCAATTTTCAATTTGTTTCTCTAACTTAGCGGTTGGAGATTTAGATTTGCCTCATGCAGCGGGTTGAGAGAACAGGATGGAGGGTGTGTGGCACCAGAGATGCCTGGGGAAGGAGGCACAGCAGAGGACCCGCTGCACCCGGTGCAGCACGGTCTTGGTGGGTGGTGCGGGGCCAGTTGTGAGGAGACCTCTGTGGCGCTCTTGCTAGGACTGAAGATGGGGCCAGGGAATTGGGTAATTTGAACCTAAGCTATTCTCTCATCCTTTGAGGAACATGTGTTTCTTCAAAGATCTCATATTTTTTTCTTAAGTAAAAAGTTCCACAAGGAGATGGATTGTTGAATCTCTGGAGCCCGTGAGTATTTGGCATGTAGGTGTGTCAAGAACACGTATAATGATAGAATCAGTCCTGCCCACTAAATGTCTCACAGGCCGGCCCATTCTTCTGCCTTTCCACTGCCCACATTCTGACCTCGGGCATCTTTTGTCTAATGATTGCATAATGTCTTCAAAGATTTTTTTTTCTGCCTCTTCTGGCCTGTGTTCACCGCATGTCCCAAATTCTCTGTCTGAAGCCAGAGGGGTCCTACAGGGATTCAGAACTAACGATACAGCTTCCTCAGTTCAAAATCTTGAGTAGATTTTTATTGTCTTTGGGATAAAAATCTTAGTTAGCTGCCTGAAATTCTTTGTATTAAAAAAAGTTGGGTCCCCTCAAATTGTGTAAGGGTCAGATCGCCCCAGGGACAGTGTCACATAATGTTATTTAGTAGTTATTAAAATCGCAGGAAAGATCACATTTCCAGAAACACCAGCTGGGAAACCTGTGGCTCCTGCATCGACTGTGGAGAATCCAGTACGAGGCTGGTCCCCGCGTTCCTCCCCTGTGTGTTCTTCGCGGTATGGCTCTGCGACTCCTTCTGCGCAGCTGTGTGGTCTGCATCCCCAGCTCGTTTCCGTGAGTGGACACGCTGGCCAGGCAGCATGAGGGGCACAGGCATGTGGCTCACTTGGGCCGTGCGCGCCCTGGTCACTGTCCCTCGTCCTGCCCCCCGATTCTCTCCCCCTTCTTTGTCTCCGTCGCCTCTCGTGCTCTGCTCCCCCGTGAGGTTCCACAGACGAGTGGCAGGGGAGCTGGGGTCTGTGCCTTCTGGAGTCTCTGGCTTATTTTGTGTAGCGTGGTGACGGACCTCTCGTTCCCTGCGTTTTCCAGCAAATGACAAGGTTTCACTCTTTCTCTGGGCTGAATAATACTCCATCCATCAGAATAGTATGCATCTGCTGATGAGGCTGTTTTCAGAGTTCACCTGTTGTGAATTGCACCGCAGTGGGCATGATGAAGGGATCCCCCTAGCCTGCTGACTTCAATTCTTTTGAGAATATTCTGAGGCCTGGGACAGCTGGGTCAAGGATAGCTCTATTTTTAGTTCTCTGGGAAGCCACCATACTGATTTCCATAATCCCTGTACTAATTACTCAGTGTAAAAAATTCCTCTCTCTCTCTCTCTCTTTCTCTGTGTGTGTGTGTGTGTGTGTGTGTGTGTGTGTCCATCTGTCCTCACCAGCATTTGCTATTTCTTGTACTTTTTTTTTTGAGACAAGGTCTCACTCTGTAGTCCAGGCTGTTCCCGAACTCGCTGTGTAGCTCAGGCTGACCAGAACACACAGCAGCCCTCCTGCCTCAGCCTCCCCGGTGCTGGAATTACAGTGCTGGGTACCACCGTACCCTGGAGAATTGAACCTAGGGCCTGTGCTTGCTAGGCAGATATTCTAGCCTATGTGCCGTTCCTCCAGTCCTATTTCTTGTGTTTTTGGTGACAGTCATGACTGGGGTGAGACGAAACCTCAGTCTAGTTGTTATTTGAATTTCTCTGATCGTTAGTGATGTATATCTTTTTTCATATATGGATAGATCATTTGTATTTCTTTTGAGAAGTGCCCATTTATTGATGGGTAATTTTTCTGGTATTCTTTGAATTCTTTATAAGTGCGGCATATTAATCCTTCATTGAAAGAGTAGCTGGCAAAGATTTAATTTCATTCTGTAGACAGTCTCTTCACTTCATTACCTGCTTCCTTAGTTATTTTTAGCAGAAACTTTTATGTAGTTTTATTTACCGACTCTTGTTGCTATGTTTTGTGCTTTTGGGCTTATATTGTGGAAATCTCTGCCGAAGCCTTTTAACATCTGTTTCCCCTGTACATCCTTCTGGAATTTTCAAGGTTTCGCGTCATAATATACCTCATTCTCTGATTCATTAAATGGTTTGGGAATACGGAGGGCCACAGATGAAGCCTTCCACACACGAAAACCCAGCGTTTACAGCGTCCTTTGCTAAAGAGGATCTCTGTCCTCTGACACACGCTTCTCGTCTTTTTGCCTCGGGCGGCCATGGCTTGTGTGCCCTGTGTCCTACGCCATTTGTCCATGCGTCTGTTTCTGTGCCAGCGCCATGCCGTTTTTGCTACGGTGACTTTGTAGTTTGTCTTGAGGTCCAGCATTGACACCTCTAGTCCTGATTCTTTTGCTGAGAATTGCTTTGCCTGTTCCGGGTCTTGGATTTTTCCATATGAATCTTAAGGTTACATCTCACCATTATGTGAAGAATGTTCCTGGCATTTTGATGAGGATCGCAGTGACTGTCGATAGCTATTGGCGATATGGCCGTTTTATTGATATTAATTCTGCCAATCCATGAGCATGGAATGGCCTTCCATCGTCTAGGTGTCTTTTTCCATTTTTTTCTCCCAGGTCCTCTTATTGTGGAAGCTTTTCTGGCTAGGCATGTCCCCGGTATCTGTGTTCTTAGAGCTGCTGTACGTGGACTGTGCTCTTGATTTATTTCCCATCCCCAACTCTTGAGTCTGGGTCGGTCCTGTGATTTGCTTTAGCCGTCGGAGTGTGGCAGAAGGAAGGATCCTCCGGTTTCTACACTGGATCTTAGGACGTGGCTTATTTCCTTGCTCTTTGGGAACCCCGCCCCTGCCGCGGGAACCAGGACAGGGCAGAGGGGTGGTAAGAGAGCAGCCAGCGGGGGCAGAGCCAAGTCCCGTGACTCTGAGGCGGACACCGGCAGACGGGGGCCTTGGCCGAGGTCAGAGGTCGCCACCGTGCGCCGGGCCGCAGTGACCAGCATGGCCGGAGGTGCATCCTGGCTGGTGCGGACCGCTGAGCGCAGGGCTCTTTCCTTTTGCAGCAGTAACCAACAGATACACGGGTGCTGGCGTCTTTTCTCTCAAGTCACTGCTAAGACAGCGGTTTAGCAAGACCCAGTCTCAAATCAAAACCAAGTGAAGGGCTGGGGTGTAGTTCCGTGTGAAGGCCCTGGCCTCAGTCCCCAGTGCCAGAATAAGAGATCCCTGTGTCCCTGCTGTCCTGGCCTTCGTGTTCCCACGTGGGAGACCCAGGAGGGAGCTGCTGCCTCCCTGAGGGCGACCTGGGGTGCCGTTCCGAGGGACCTGCTCCGCCCTAACGAGGTTTGTGCAGGGCGCTGGGCCTAGAGGGGCGGCCTGGAGAACAGGCCAGTGACAACGTGGAGGAGGAAGAGGAGGAGGAGGGAGTAAACAGACCTCCTCTCTGCTGCCCCTCCCTCCCTCCTGTCCCACCATCCCAGGCTCCTGGCGGCGCCATATGGCTGTGCCTCCCCCTGCCCAGGAGGGGCTCGGCGCTGGGCTGCGGATTGGCGCTGTGACTAAGCCTGCTTGCTCCCAGCCCTCTAACCAGGGCCTTTACCGCACTGCCCACAGCCAGCCGTCAAGGGGTCTGTTATGAAGGAAGGGTGCTGGGTCCTGCATGGGGCTAATTGCACAGGACAGAAGCCTGCCACCGGCCGGGGCCTGGCGGGGCCCACGCAGAAGGCGTGCTGCCCCCCGGCACCGCATCAGGCGGCTAACCAGGCGCCCCCCACCCGAGGGTATTTCTGACTGACTCATTAAAACAAATTTGGAGAATTTCCCCTCTTGCTCCTTCTTGCCTTTAGCGACTGACTGGCACTTAAAGTCTGAATGTCTGTTACCTGACACACTTCCGAGCCTCTTACTGTATCATAGGAAATGCAGCAATGGCAGTTTGCATGACACACACTGGCCCAGTGGTGCAGGCCTGGAATCCCAGCACACTGGGAGGCTGAGGCAGGAGGATTCCTAGTCCAGCCCGAGCAGCCCAGTACCACAAACACGGCCACCATGGCCACAACCACACCGCGGGAGCGGCTGCATATTGTAATCGTGGCATCACGAGAAAGGAAAGGTTGAAATGAGAGTATGTAGCATTTGAAAGAACTATAAAAGGCGGTATTCCAAAATACAGGAGCAGAGGGCGCGCCTGGCCCGGTGACGGCAGGTGTCTGCCTCTGTGGGGTGATGGTCATGTGCCAAAAATCAGCCCTTGTCCGCGGATTGCCCACGGAGCGTGTCTAGAGGAAGAAGGGCGAGCTTGTGCGCTCCCGCCTTCACCTGGCCTTCGTGTCCTCGGGGATCTGTGCTGGACACACTCAGTCTGGCCGCGTCTACCCCAAGGGCTGACTCTTCAGTCATGGGCTGATACCAGGTGGAGTGGAGGGCGATGGGAATGGGGCTCCTCCAAGAAAGGGGGGGAGCTGCTGCGTGGCCAAGGCTGCCTCAAGGCCAGCTGCCCCTCGTGGGGTCAGTGGCACTTTGGGGAGCCTTGTGGCACTAGGATCATTGCCACGCTGATGCTCTCCTGTTCCCCTTAAATACAGGGTCATGCCGTGGACCCCACCATGGAAGCGATCCCAGGTATCTCCTGAGTCCCATGCTACTCCTATTTTAGCAGCCCCAGGAGAAGGAGTATGAGTGGCTGGCGACATAGCTCATCGGTCAGAGCACTTGCCTAGCAAGCGCAAGGCCCAGGGTTCGATTCCCCAGCACCTACATGAGCCGGGCATGGTGGGGCACCCCAGTAATCCCAGGACTCGTGAGGCCAGGGCTCAAGGTCAGTGTGGGCTACACAGTGAGTTCAGGACCAACCTGGGCTACCGGGTCTGAGAAAGCCCAGCCCTTCCACGTCCTCTCCCCGGCTGTGTGCAGAACACCCAGGATGCACATGCCAGCGGCCCTCAGGTCGTAGACCTGGTGTGTTGGGGACCCACCTCTGTCTCTAACCTTGGCAACACTTCCCTCTGGAGCATTTTCTCCGATTGTATTGGCAAAGACTGCACGTGTTTCGGTGTGGCCTTGGGTTAGCGCTGGTCCACTTTTGTCCCTTATTTTACTTGGAAAGATTGGCTCTCTAAAGACGTCCCATGGCTATACCTTGTTTTGCATCATTCCCCAAATAAAATATGCACTTTCCTCCACCTACCTTTTGGTCATTTTTTCCCCCCGGGAAGTCACTGGTTTGACATTTGGTTCTTTTGGAATTACTGGAGGAACCAGGCTTGCTGTGGTCCGTCAGACCCGGTGGCCCACCCCGTGTCCTGAGGGAGGCTGCTCCTCCTGCCGGGGGCTTTGTCGCTGTTGTTTTTCTTTCCCTGTGTAAGCATATTCCATAACGTGATTGTCTAAAGTACATTTCCTTGATCATTACTGGATCTTACGAGCTTGTTTTAAGCTTATGACGAGACCGCCGATGCTCTTCTGTGGGTTCCCTTGCTGGGGGCGGGAGAGCCACCCCGCTAGTGCTCTTCCATGGAGGAACAGCAGTCAGGGGGACGAGTGACCTTGAGCATCCCGAACCTCAAGCTGCACCTTGGCCTTTGGGAGGCTTGCTGGTGTCATGTTCAACTTCCAATGTAAACACACATCCCCCAATCCTTTTTTCTGCTTGGTTTTACAGTTGTACAGCTCGTCCGAAGTTGAAAATGTGTTTGTTCTTGAGAGAAAAATGTCTCACATTGCTTAGATTAATGGTGCCCTGGGACATGTTTATTCAAAGATGGCAGCCGGGGGGTGAGCAGGCTAAAGGCCGTACATTAGAGATCCCTGCGCCCTACTTTACAGCCGTAGTCAGCGACTGTTTATGTAGCTGCCTTCCATTTTCTTTGATTTATAATCTCTGAAAAATGGAAATGTTTTCTCTCTATTTTTAAAAACACATATGGAGATAGATAGTCACTAATTAAAAAAAAAAAACGCAATTCATGAAGCAGGCTCAGCCTGCCGTGTGGCAGCTGCGTTGGTGAGTGATGTCGCCAGGCTCCCGCAGCACTTGCTGTGCTTGGGTGTCGGATGCAGGGAAACTCTGCACGTGGGTCCTTAGCGCAGTCCATTGCTTTCAACTTAGGACGCTTCAAAGTATTCATTAAGAAACGCTCGGATGTTTGCAAGGTGTGGGGCATTTGTCTTCTTTGAAACATATAAAAGTCTACCGTATGTAGTATAGTATACAATTTTTAAATAAAGTAGTCGGGAATTTTCCTAGACTTTTATGCTGCTTTTGTGCTGAGTTGTTGAAAATGTTTCCATCAGCATTTTACAATAGGCAAAGGCCAGTGCATCCTGGGCCGCCGGTAACACTCAGGTGCGGTCTGGACACACGTCCGAGACGGAAGGCCAGCTGGCTGCAGCTGCCTGCTGTGTCTCTGGGGCTTTGGGTGGCATTTCATTTACAATCTCTGGTGACCCCGGTGTGCTTTTCGGTATGCTTTTCGTGACCACTTCTGGTGTAGCTTCAGACAACCTGCAACCTTTCGGCACGGGCAGCAGTAAAAACCTGCTGCTTTGGGATATTTCTTTTGCATTTGCTGACGAAGCCCTGGTTAAAAGCTCTCTTTGGGGATTTGTAAAAAAAAAATCTTTGCTAAGACAAACTCAAGGGATAAAAATGAATAATTTCTTTCTTGAAGGGTTAGGAAAAAAATATTTATTCTCTTGTTGCTTCGTGGAAGTGGCCGTCTCCTCTCCAGTGAGCGATGCGCGGGCCTGCGTGCGTTTGTGCTTAGCTCTTAAGAACGCGCTGGCTTTTGGAAGTTAGATCCCGGCTTGATTATCAAAACATCTGGTCTAGTAGAGAAAGAGAAGCTTACGAGCAGGGTTTTGTTGTTAACACATGAGGGCTGATTTTGTGTAATTTATCTTTCACTGCCCCAAATTGCCACCTCCAAATCTGAAAGCTAAAAGTTAGCTCTAATAGGAACCATTATCCTCTTGGCTACCGCACAGTTGTTTGATTTCTCTAGATATATTCTAATATGAAGAACTTTCAAAGTTCAAAATTTCTAGAAAACTAGAGTTCCTTAGATTGTCTTTATAAACATGAAAAATCTATGAGTGGGTCCCTTAAATCTAAATGAGGATTTTAAAGGCACTTTATATTTGCTTTATGGACTTGGCGTTTTGTTGTTTCTTGCATTTTAAACAAAATTTTCACTTTTTTGGGCCTAGTTGTTTTCACAAGCACTCCTCAGACTCTCTGGTATACTTAAATAGGATTATTGATTTTTCTGCAGGGGTTGTCTACCTCCAAAATTTATTAATATCATTTGAAAATTAATATGTTATTCTGCAGTAATGATAATTATAGTTGTTTGTTTCCTAAGGCTCTTTGACAAATTATCACACAGTTATCAGCTTAAGATGCCAGGAATATATTCTGTCAGAACTAGGGGATGGAAGCTTGGAATTAGTGCTCCTGAGCTGAGATCACAAGGTCAGAAGGGGCTGTGTGTCCCCAGGATGCTCTGAAAGAATTCATGCCTGGTCTCATGTAGCTTCTGGTGGCTGCTGGCCTCACTTGAACAGTGGCCCCATCACACCCATCCCTGTCTCCCCGGTCACATGGTCCCCTCCCATTCTGTGTGCAGTCTCTGTCTGCCTCCGTCTCAGAAGGACACTTGAGAGGGCACCACCTGGATCATGGGGAACCTGCCCATCACAGAGTCCTCATCTAATCTCATCTGCAGAGATCCTTTTCTGAATAAGGTTCCATTGCAAAATCTAAGGATTGGGATCTTAGAGAATCGTCTACAGTAGTTTGTCCCTAAGGGAAGTATATGGCTTGGGTCTTGAATGCCTCCCAAGTCCTCACCTTTTTGGATATTATGAATTATCTGTGATTTCATGTGCTGTGCTGTGAGGGGATGAGACCTGGTTGGCAGGTGTATTGTTGAGGGTGGGGTGGGTCTTAGGGTGGGTGGATCACTGGGGGTGTGGTGGGTCTCTGAGGGTGAGGTAGATCGCTGGGGGTATGTTATACTACTGAGGATGTGACCTAAAAGATAGCCTCTTGTCCTGGCTTCTCCCCAAGCCCTGATCCTTCCTTACACAATGCCATGAACAGCTGTCCTCTGCCAGACCCTTCCTGTCCATTGCCAGCCACCCATAAATGGACTGAGATCTCCTGACACTCTGAGTTAAAGTAAACTTTTTCTGCCTTAAGTTGTGGTTGTCAGGTATTTTGCCCAATTAATTAAAATGTATGTAAGACAGGGAGTACAGTACTTCGGATGGGAGCTAGCGAAATGGCTCAGTGGTTAAAGCGCTTGCCTAGCAAGTGCTACTGAGGCAGGAGAATTGCCATGAGTCCAAGGCCAGCCTGGGCCCCATAGTGAGTTCAGGACCAGCCTGGGCTACAGAGTGAGACCCTGTCTCAAAAAAATAGTACTTTGGGCTTTTCTTTCAGTCTTGTGTACTGTTAGCAAAATATCTGATAATGCTAGGAAGAAGAGCTCACTGAACATGAAGAAACAGACATAACCGTATTGGTTACTTTTTTGTTGCTGTGACTCAATACCTGACATTGACAAATTCAGAAGAGGAAAGGTTTATTTTAGCTCACAGTTTCAGAAGGTCACGGTCCATTCAGGGGTGGCCGGCAGCCATGGAAGTACATGGCAGAGGCCGAGGGGGAGGCAGCTCCTCACAACATCACACACAGGAAGCCAGGTCAAGGCAAGTTGAGGCTCGTCCCCCAAGGAAGGCAGGAAGCAGCTTCTGTGTCCTGCCAGGTCTCATCCCAGGGATCAGCCCCTCCTGGATCCAGGTGTGGAAGGTGTGGTAAGCCCTGCTACACACCTGTAGTCCACCCCTCCAGAGTAGGCCCCAATCTCCCAACAGCACATGCTTCCATAGACAATCTATAACATTCAAATACATGAGACTATTAGGGAACATTCCAGATCCAAACCACGATAATAGCCAAGTAAATACTTCTGGTAACCTTATCTCTTACTAGTTCTACATTAAATATGGTATATTTTAAATGTATTTACTGAGATATAACAGAAGAGGTGTTGATAGCTTATAATCTGTATTTAAGATACTTTTCTTTAGAAATGTAAGTTTTCTTAATTCTAATTGATGGAAAATTGAGAAAAGGCCACGTGGGGCCCGTGGAGGGCAAGCCAGGGTGAAACCTCACCTTCAGATCTGGGCGTCCGCACTAACTTGAATCCCACCAGCTGGGTCTTCTCCGGGTGTGTCCTGCTGCTCCCGCAGCGGGTGCTGCTGTAGCGTCAGGTAGGTTTTTCTGACCATCTACACCAGGCCTGGAGTTTGCTGCTCACAAATGGCTACTGTGCCGTTCCAGAAAGCGGCCAGTTGTCACTTACAGATGCCCAGCATGGGCAGGAAGGCCTTGGAGGAGATGGGAGAGAGGGTGAGGGTGGGTAGTAGCCTGCCGGTTCAGATCTTCAGAACCTTCACATAAACAGGACTGCAATGAAAACAGTGTGTGTGTTTTTTTTAAATTTGGAAACCTGTACCTTATCCAGTCAAAACATTCCACACTGAGTGCATGCACAGTTCCAGAAAGACACCTCAGTGTAGCGCTCACATCCCGTGACTCCTCAGGACTAGCTTTGGGTGGGGCTTGGCTTTAAGACATCGATTGGCTGGATGGTGTATTTTTACATTGCATTCAATAAAATGGAAAGAGAGGATAGTAAAAAAAAAAATAGTATAGTAGTAATAAGATTTAAGTACGCTTTACGTAGTAATAAGAATGTTCAAATCCGTACCAAAACAAAATCGTGAAAGTGCCGTTGAATTTTTGTCAGGGTGCTATGGCAAATCTTGGGAGCTCAGATATCTTACAAAATGAGGTTTGCTTCTGGGTGTATTCAGAAGATGTTCCTGGCTGTCCTGTCTCAGGACTGTGAATGATAGCTCACCACAAAACAAAGGTTTAAAAATAATTGGGTAAGATTCCCCAAATGTCTATGATTGCTCTTAAAATTACAGCGTAAGCGTCAGACCTCCTGTGATCTGACAGTGTGCGCACCCACAGCACAGGTAGACTGGGTTTCTGATGCTGGTAGGCAGGGGCCTGGAACGTGATGGGCCGGGGCCACGGAGCTGTCAGGGTTCTGCCAAGTGGGTATTAGGCGTGGAATGTCCCCAGGAGCCTTATGTGTTTGGGTGCTGTGGAACATGTGTTGTTACGAGGTGAGGACTGGTTAGGAGGGGCGGGTCACGGGAGCTTGACCTGGTAGGGGCGGGTCACTGGACATGACCTGGAGGGGACGTCTCCGCCCTCCCTCACTGGGTCTGCTTCTGGTTGCACGGCTGTGAGCTGCTTTCCTCTGGCTGGGCCTTTGCCACGTGCCACTACCATTTTCAGCTGCCCACGAATGCACTGAGACCTCTGAAAACTGAAGTACAACAAATATCTCCTCCTCTAAGTTGTGGATGTTGGGTATTCTGTCCCAACAACAAAAAAGTAATTAAGACAACCCACGTGTCACGGGCTGCCACCCAGTGCCACATGGAACCCTGAAGGATCTAGAGTTTCCCAAGCTGACTGTGGTGGGTGATTCATTGATAGGACCATGACATCAGTTTAGTGATCTTAACCAGCCATTCTGTAAATGAAAATGAAATAGAAAAGGTCAGGATGCTTATAGTTTTGTGAAGACTTTTGTTATCTTCTGTAATACGATATAAAATCTCATACGTAGTCCTTGGGTGTGGCTCATGAATGGGGAACAAACACCTGTTGTGCCACTAGGTCTTTGAGTCAGATCTTTGTGGGGACAAGGTACCCATGGGAGATGTCGCTGTTGTGGATGGAAGGCTTGGGAACAAGTTAAAGAGGGCCAGAGGCCCTTGACTGTCAGTATCATGGCTGAGCCATTTTTCCCCGGATCCTCGACCATCTGCTCACTTCCCTGGACTACAGACTTAGGCCCTCTGAAGATTGTCAGTCATCTGAGAAACAGAAACCGGAAACTCACACCTGGTGAATGTCACTGCTATGTCTAGGGGGCTGGCCATTTCCCCACACCACTGTGGATTTAAACTTTTTAGTCTTCATGGAAAGTTGGCAGTTTTTACTTTTTGTAAGAGATCAGTGACGCACTTTATGGTTTAGAGGAATTCATTTTTTTTTTTTGTTATCCCCCCTTTAAATGTTTTATGAACAACAGGAATGTTATCTGTCTTTGGGAAAGCGTCAGGCCACAAAGGACTGTGTCATGGATGAGAGGAGCAGCAAAGGCTTCTGGGTGATTTTTTAAGGAGTGTTTCAAAGTTGAGGTTTGTCCCTGTCAAGAAAGCTTTGCCCTCCGTCAAGATTTCCCCGTGCTGAGCCGCACGAGGAGGCAGTCCACGTTATCGCGGGCACGCTGCCTTTTCCCTGGCTGTGAAGCTACCTGCGTCCTTAGACAGACGCATTCTTGGTGTGGGTATCTTGGTAAAATCATCTGCTTAGAGCCAAGCTCAGTTGTCTGGAGAAACCAGATGGTTGGTCGAGGTCGTGAGGATGCCTTCCGAGACCTGTCTGCATCCGTACTTCTGCTTGGCTTGGCCCTCTTTGTTTTCGCTGTGTCGGGAAGCCCAGTCCAAATGCTGAGACCTTTCAGAGCATGCCGTTTCTGTCTTCTATGGGCAGAAAAATCACATAAAACCTTCTGCCGTGGGAGGCTGTGGCCCTGAAGCAGAGCCCTTCTGTGACTCGCCCCTTTCTGGCTGCTTATCCAGAATCCCGGCGTCTAGCACCTTCTCCGTCCCTGGTCTGACCTGTTGGTGTTGAGGGGAACATTTCATATTCTTTTTAATTTTTAGGAGATAGCTCCCATTTTCGTGTCCTTAATACCAATGATGACTTGTGTTGGGCCCTACCCTGAGTCCATCTCTGGGCGTTGTGGGGCGGTCCTTGGGTGCTCTTCCGTTTCTGGGTGGATTCTGATGTGGTCTCTGTGCATCCTGCCTGCCTAGCCCTCGGCTCCAGATCAGCAGCCCCATGCCTGGTCAGCCTCGCGGGGAGGCCTGGATGCCCTTGGCCTGGTGTTGGGAGGTGGCAGCTGGACTGTGCACTTTGCAGAGCTCCTCAGGGTGTTTGGACACACTCCTGGGCTGGCTACTCTCTGGTCTCCGGGACACGATGCTGGACACACACACCATAAAGGAGGAAGGTTTTGTCGAGCTCGCATTTCAGGGCTCTCAGTCTGCCCACGCGTGGTCTGCTGGTGGTGGTGGAAGGGCTTGGCGAGGACCAGCGCGCATCCAGAGCGGGCAGGGAAGGAAGCGGAGCACAGGTGAGCTCCTGCAGGCGCAGCACCGTCCCTCCCAGCCAGGACCCACCTCTCCACAGCACATGGAATCTGCAGATTATTCATGCGGCTCAGTGAATCTCTACAGTCCAACCGCACTAGGCTTGGGGGGCGCTCTAGGTCCAAACCCTAACACCCCAAAGAAGCACGCTAGCCTAAAGCGCAGCGCTCGCCGTGAGCCCCGAGGGTGCATAGTTGGGCTTGCTGTGGAAACGGGAGGAAGGCCTCTTGGGCAGTTTCTGGATTAGCCAGGCCCGGGGGCTCTGCCTGCAGAGCTCGTGTACTCTGGGTGGCGGAGGCAGGAGAATGGCAAGGTGCTTGGCCCCGTCCCAAGAGACCCTCGTCTCAAACTAAGGCGGCAGCGCAGGGTTGGAGGGCAGCTCGGCGGGAAGGCTCTGAGGTCATTCCTCAGTTCCACAGAATGGAAGACAGAAGAATGATGCTATATTAACAGAAAATGAAGTGGCCCGATGGCCCCAGTACACCTCAGGGTCCCTCCCCGCCTGGCCCTGCGTGGTGGCTGAAGGGCTGGGATGCCCGATGGCGATGGTGCCAGGTGCCTGCCTTGCCTGGATCCCTGGGAAGTTCATTCGTTTTCCCTGGAACTTCCTTCTGTGGCTGGAAAAACGGGTTTCTCAGCTGAGTTCACATGTGGCATTCTTGTTCAAGGACCCCATTTAAGCCTGAGCTACAGAGTGAGACCCTCACTCAAAAAAAGGTGTAAGTTTCCTGGCTGAGCACTAGACTCTGAGGATAGGCAGGTGGGCGAGGCTGGGACTTTGGGAATGTGGACAAGGGATTGGTGCACCAGGCAGGAAGTTCGTGTGGTGTTAAAAGGGAAGGCGGGAGCAACAGTACTGGCTGTGGGAGCAGGCGGGAAGACCCTCGCTGAGAGTGTGTGGCACTGGCGCTGCCGGGACCCTCTGCCAGGTCAGATGGCTGCGTGAAGGGTGGGGAGGGCAGGTCTCAGGGCGTCGCCACCGTGGGCGGTTTAAGGACCATGAGCAGCTTCTCCTGGAGTTCACGTGGTGGTCCTGGTTCCAGAACTCCTCCAGTAGCTGTGGTCCTTGGTGTAAGGCATTTTCACCAATCTTGCGATGCTTGCCAAATCCTTCAAAGAGAATTTGATATCAAATCAAGTACTGGCTGGAGTGAGTGTAGATTAACCTTGATAGTTGGTATCATAAAATTAGAGATTCGAAAAGTATGCCGCCTCCCCAGAGCAACAAGCTCGAGTCTGGGGCAGGGCAGGATGGGCACGCAAGGGCGTGTCTGCAAAGTCAGTCTAGATCTCGCACCAGAGAGCTCTTCCTATGCGAGTGAGAGTGTGGGGGCTCTGCCTGCTGCTGCGGTGGGGAGGGAGAGGGCGAGGCCTCTGGGGGTGTGCAAGGTCTCCTGGGTGTTCCCCACTTGCTTCTGGGGGCAGCTTACAGGACAGCTTGAGGTCCTGGGTCGTGTGTCACGTGGGAGGTGGGAGAACGGAGAGACTAGCAGAGCTCTGAAGTGACATACCTGTCCTGGCTCCTGTACCCGTGGTAAGAATATGCCACACACACCACCCAAAGCAGGGTGGGAAACGGGCTCTGCCGCCGGACCCTGGGCTTCCCTGCTGGACTTTGGTTCCCTAGCACCACAGCCATCTTGAAGGCAGCTGTGGGGTTGGGGCGGGCAGCTGTGGGGTTGGGGCGGCCAGCAGTTTTTGACACCAGCTGCTCTGGGACCTGCAGGGGACTTAGCGGGAGGGCGGGATGGTGTACTGCTTCGGCCTCCAGTTGATTCCCATTCATGGGTTCTTGGGGACGATCGTTCCAGTGTTTTCAGGACCCCCCAAATCTCTTTGTAGATAGACCCAGGTGGGGAAATTTAGAGAGTAGCTTTGGATAGGCCTGTGTGTTAAATTTTGTTTCAGTAGTGCCTGTAGGCCATTCTGACTTTCTTTCTTTCACTAGCCATTGCGAGGTTATTTTTAAAGACAATTTTCAAAGTCCATTGTTCCTTAAAAGTTGTTTAAGCTTCTTGAAACTCTCTGGGGGAAAACATTTCTAAAGACACATTTGAAAAATGCTGTTGCTTTGGGGCAGGGCCTGGTGGCGCAGGCTTGTGATCACAGAGGCGTGGCGAGGGAGGCGGGATTGTAGGTTTGAGGCTGGCCTGGCTAGTTGAGGAAGACTATCTGAAAAGGAAAAGGAAAGAAAGAAAGAAAAAAAAGCTGGGATGTAGCTGAGCGGAACACTGTGTCCACCTCTCAGTCCCACCTGGACAAAGCAGCAGTCCGGATTGGTGGAGATTTGGTGTGGTATTGTCGCTTGAGTATAATTTTGGTTGTGATATCTGAGTGTGACTCCGGTTAGTGAGGACCCTGTTCCAACAAGCCTGCAGGCTGCTGTGCAGCTCAGATGTGGAGAGTGGGTGAGCCTCCTGCCCTGCGTCTCCACGCCCGAGTAGCTGGTGGATGTGCTGATCGCGGGGGTGGGAGGGAGTCCATGTGACCTCCGCATTCACCGCCTCAGAAGGACACCCCGACTTCCTGCGGGGCTAAGCCGTGGCTCGGGGAAGAGCCCACCCCTGCGGACCCCACCTGAACACCTGCAGTAAGAGAGACGCTCGTGGCGGCAGCTTGACACGTTGGCCATTTCAAACCCTTTGACGGAGACGTGCATATCCACGGAACTTTGATTTCTCAAGTTTAAAAAGAGGGCGGTGGAGAAGCTGGTGACTGGCACTGCTCCCTTGTCTCTGTGCTTGTTGTGCATTTTCTAGGTGTGTGCGCGTGTGCGTGTGTGTCCCGTGCTGTGTTCCGGTCTCTGTGCTAAGTGCCCAGTGGCAGATACAAAGTCACACGTTCTCGACCCTCGCCGAGTTCCTGTTTTCATGAGGTGTGGTCTAGTAGACCTTTCCACCTCCACGGGACGGCTGTGTACTTGGGTTGGTCAGTGTGGTAACCACTGACCACGTGGGAGGCTCTTGAAAATGTGGCTCAAGTTGCTGAGTTGCCTAGGTGTGACTGGCCCCAGCCATCCTCCTGCCTCCTGGAGTGCTGAGATTGTGCATAGGCAGCACCAGGCTTAGATTTTTTGTTTCATTTTATTTTGTTTTTGGTTGGAAATTAAACACAGGGCCTTGCGTGGGTTAGGCCGGTTTCTCTACTGCTGATCTATACCCTAAGCAACTTCCAAAATTTTATTTTGATAGAGGGTCTTGCTGAGTCGCCCAGGCTGTCTCAAACTTGCAACAGTCCTCCTGCCTCAGCCTCTCAAGTGCTGGGATTGCAGGCGTGGGCCACCATGCCCAGTGTATGTGTTGCTAGGGAATCGAACTCGGAGCCATGTGCTTTGCTAGGCAAGTGCTGTCATTGCTGTGCTATTCCTCCACTCCAGCCCCTTCATTCCTTTTTTCCTTCCCCCCTCTTCCTCCCTCCCTCCGTCTCTCTCTCTCTCTCTCTCTCTCTCTCTTCCGATAACAGAATGCAGGGCTTTCACACTGAGCTACTTTCGGTTCTGAGACAGGCTCTTGCTAATCACTGCGTTGCCCAGGCTGTGCTCGAGTTTGCAGTCCTGCCTCAGCCTCCCTGAGTGCTGGGACCACAGGCCTGAGCCGTTAGGCCCGGTTTCAACTTCTTTTACAAGCATAAGATCTTGTCCACAGTAGGTTTCTGTTGCCTTCTGCTTATTTTGGTGGAAATACTTGTTGTCTCTTGTTAGCTGACTGTGTTAACTATACAAGTAGTGTCCATTTTCTCCACCTTTTGCCAGAAGAAACCCCCAGTTTCCACTAAAGGGATTTACTGGGCCTCATTCACACAGCCGGCTCCCCTGGCTTTTTGTGCAGGTCTTTGAGGGCGAGCCAGGGCCTCCCACTAATTGTTTTATGGCCCCAGTGTGGGATCTGCATCTAGGACGGAAGCTAGGGGCTGGAAGCTGGGGGAGGGGAGCTGTCAGACACCCCAGGGGCGCCGAGCTCCAGGGGATGGGGTCACCAGGACAGGTTGCCCGGCAGCATCAGCACGGGCACAAAGCATGCCAGCAGCCGGCTGAGGTTCACCAGGGACTCTTGGAGAAAACTCACTTCATTACAATTCAGGAGAAACTCGCATCACGAAGGGCTCTACTCCTGATGGGAAGGTTCACTTCAAGATTTGCTACTCGGTGATGTTTGTTTTCTAAGCCATGAAATAAAAATATACAAGTATTTTTCTGTGCTCCCTCACGGAGGGGAAAGCCGAGAGGCTCTGTGGACACTCGCGGCCAGGCTTCCTTATCTTCTGTCCTCTGAAGAGGTTTGGCGTGTTTCTCCCTCTACAGATGGTCACAGTTCATAGAGGGAAGCAAATAAATAAATAACTCGCCTGAAGTTTAAAAAATATTCATGGCAGTGGAATTGGAGTTCTGCCCCCTTCACCAGCCTTGATACTGCTCTATTCAGCCTCAAGGAATGTGCAGGGCATTTTGAACTTGTCTCTTCTCTCGAGACGGAACCAGGCTGTTTCTGAGGGGCAGTTCGGGCCTCAGAGAGTGCGCTTGGCTTGCTTGATGCTGAAATGTGGCCGGGGGGTTGGAAACATGTTCCAGTGCACTTGAATGGTGACACTGTGTTCTATAGGAGGAGGCGTGTGACCTGCGTGTGACCTTGGGAACGGTGGCGTTAAAGTTACGTGACGTAATGCCAGGCTTGATGGCGCAGCCCTGTGATGCCACCTCCTTGGGAGGCTGAGGCAGGAGATCGCGAGTTCAAGTTCAGCCTGGGCGTCTTAGCAACTTAGAACCTGTCGCAAAGCCTAAACTAAGAAGGATGATGGAATGTAGCTCAGTGTGCAGGCGCTGGATTGGCTCACCAGGACCACCAAAACAAAGCACCCCGGAAGGGGAGGGGAATTACCCCAACCTTCTGGCCCACCTTCATGCTCAGCATGAAGGAGAGACTTTAAGCTCCCTGCACAACTTCTGTGAGCTTAATGTGATTGTTCCTTATTTAAACCCCACATGATGCCATCTTGTGGACACTGCCACTTCCTCTCCTGGGCTGTCCTTCCTTATCTCTCTGTTGGGTCCTGAACGGGCAGATGGAGAGAATGTCCCCCTGCTTCCACGCTGCTGTTGGGCTGCACCCAGGGGACCCCACACCCCGGGTGTGCGTTGTGACTGGCTTGCTGCCTGTGGGGGTCTCTAAGGCACTGCAGCTGGTCCTGAGTATGACTGGTTCATCTTTACACGGCTTGATTTTTCTCCCCCAGATATTTTGACTTGCAATTACTCTATTGAATGTCTTCCAGTGCATTTTATATACGTGAGAGTTTTAACATGAAGACAAATGAGAGCCTCAGTAATAGAACATGTAACACAGGATGTCCCGAAGGCTACCTTGTGTATATCAACGTAAAATAAAAATTTGTTTGCCTAGGAATCATTTTTCATACTATTTGAAACAAAACTAATGCTATGAGAAAGCTAATGCCAGCATTAAATTCAACGTACCAGATGCCCCAGAAGTTACCATGCATAGGAAAAGTTAACAGACTTTGGGAAGCCCTGCAGTGTAATGTTTGAGTTATTTTTCCCAATTAATATTGTCAATTAGCATATAGTATTTTCTGAGTTATATATGTACATATATGAAACACAAATTGACTCAGTAACTTCAGGCAGGTTTATGTTAGTCTTTTAGAGGTAGCATAATGCTGTTTCTATTGGCAGATAAGGACTGAAAGTTTTAGGCATGTGGTGCTGTCCTACGATTCCACAGCAGATGAATAGGTTGGGACATGCGTGTGATGGGCTTGTACATGCCGAAATTTATATGCTTGTTGTGAAAGGGACTTTATATCTCCACTATAGAAAGAAAGAAACTTTATGTTTGTGAAATTGGAGGGCCTAGTTATATGTTCTGATTCACTTTTTGGTCATTAGTACATGAGTTGCAAAGACCACGCTAAATAATTTCTTGACAGCAGATCATTGTCGAGTGAATTTTGGACCCTGGGTTCAAGTTCTGACATCTTCCTTGGCTACATGTTGGGACCTTCTTGGACTAAGTCCTCAGTTTGGCCCAAGGAGAGCAGTCATGAGCTGAACGAAGGTCAGTGCCTGCCAAAAAGGGTTTTGCTTCAACATGGCTATTGATGAATTTAGATTAATCGCTCTTTCAGCCACTGAGCTCTTCGTTCAAACAAGTCACATTCAGAATCCAGTTTCGTAGACTGCATGTTCTTTGAGGAGCTGGGAAAATAGGCGGACAGGGAGGGAGGGGTGGCCTTTACCTGGGCACAGTGTGAAATGCCCAAGTTCAGCTGATCTTTCAGCTCATGGACAGTGGGTTCTAGATCTCTGAGTGGGAGCTTCTGGAAGGCTAGTTTGGATTGGCCCTCAGGAAGGTCTACATGGTGGACCTGAGTACCAGGATGACTCAACAACCCTTGAAGCATTGGCTGCTTTTAGTACGGGGTTACTTTCTGTTATTATGGGATATGAGTTAGGACTGTGATGTCTTGGCCAGCGTTGGTTACTAGGGATTGTGGGGCTCACTTTCACTTTCGGAAGGAGCCTCTGCCTCTCTGACAACGGTTTTCTCTCCATCTCTCCCTTGGGCATTAGAAGCATTTACCTGACACGCCTTTGCTGCTCCTGGTGGGCAAGCAGTCTCTCGGCCTTTCGAGGGTGAGCGCTGGCGCGGCGGAGCAAGGGTGGGTTGTCGTCACCTCTGGACGCCGTCCCGCCGCCGAGTTATCAGCTGTTCCTTGTGGACAAGCTTCCTGCTCTCAGACTTCTGGGCCCAACTTACTGTGTTCTTCACCCGGAAGAAAATGCTGCTTAAATTTGGCATTTGCATTTTTTTTCTCAGCATGACAGCACTTGGAGAGGACATGGTGACGGTGTGAGAACCGACAGAAGATCTAGTGACAGCTGTTTAATTAGGAAGCGGGGCACTTGGGGCGGGGTCTCACTACTTGTGAGAACAGATTTATGGGAAGGGCAGGGGAGAACTCTCCCATCCAGGGTGGGAGCAGGACATCCAGGCCCGCTTGGTGGGGTGCACTTGTATTCGGCGCTTGCCTCTCTCCTGTGAGCCAGCCTGTGTTTTTCCTATGAGTGTCCATGAATTCCAGGACATGGAATGTCGCCTCCTGGGTGGCTCTTAGGTTGGGACAGTCCATGCGCTTCGTGCTTCTGTTGTCAGGCTGGGCACAGGGGGCGTGTGTCCCTGACAGCTCACCGAGTGAATAGTGGGACTTGGGCGGAGCCTTTGCGAACCATAGCGCTCTCTCTGCTGCTGTGGGGGTGTGATACATACAGTGCCACCTCCGGGGTCATTGGCCGCCACGTGGGAGCATGACCACAATGGCAGCCGAGTGGAAGAATGGAGGGAACCAAAGGGAACCGGGTGCCTGGCTGTGTCATTGAACCATTGAAACAAGACGACCCGGAGCTTCTGCTGCGTAGTTTCTGGTTACGTGAGCCTGGAAATCCCCTTTGTGGCTGTGTGACTCCGAGTAAGTCATCTCCCTGAGAGAATGGTGCCTCCTACATCAGGACTTCGGTGTTTTGGCCTGGGCCTTCCTAACACAGGGGCGTTCCTCAGAAGTGGAGGCTCTGCCTGCTTGGATCTTGGTTCCTTCACCATTAATTGGAGAGCTTGTATTAAGCTGTACGGTGTATCTGTTGGTGGACCCTTTTCTCTCTGCTTCTGAGAACTGCAGCTTGTGTCTGTTGGATCACGGGTCTCCAACCTCTGGCCTGTGGCCTTCTGGGGGCTGGCTGCCCAGCAGGGTGTGAGTAGCAGGTGAGCTAGCGAAGCTTCGTCTGCATTTGCAGCCACCCCCAGCACTCATACTGCCACCTGAGCTCTGCTTCCTGACAGATCAGCAGAACCTGTCCCGGGTACCAGAACTGTTGGAGTGTGCAAGGCCTTGTGTTTGATTCCCCAGCACCACGTAGGCTGGGCTTGGTGGTACACGCCTGTAACCCCAGTACTTGGGAGGCTGAGGCAGGAGGACTGCTGTGAGTTTGAGGGTGGGCTCCATAGAGAGTTCAGGACCAGCCTGTCTCCAAAACAAACAAACAAACTAAAATGTTGGTGATCACTGTGTTAGATAATCACCCCCCCACCCCCACCACCACCACCACCACCACCACTGCCTTCCTTCTCTTTTTGAGATGCCAGGGAAGTCAGAGGCGTTAGGAATGTGGATTCGCCTCAGGCAGACAGTGCAAGTGTTGCACACTTCAGTCAATTCATGTCCCACAACTGCCTCTTTTATTTTTTTTTAACCCCAGAAATATTATTTTTCAAAGATGTAAATTTTGAAGAGAAGTGGATCTAGAGGTGACAACAGGTCCTCATTTTCCTGGTTATCTAGAATGTCTTAAGCTCTGCCACACATACCAAAATATAAAATATAATATAAAAGTGTTCTTCTCAGTATTAGTTGTCATAATATTTGCAGTAAGAGTAATGCTATGAGAAAAATTATGCTGGCACTAAATTCAGTGTACAGGGGCTCCCAAAAGTCCCCACACGTGGGAAACATTAACAAATGGGGCACTGGGTAATTCTCAATGCAGAGCCGTGGAGGTACAGGTTAGTGATGGCAGAGGTGAGCGGTGTGTCCTGATGTAAGTTTATGAGCTGGGCCTGCTCCTGTAATCTCAGCACTCTGGAAGGCTGAGGCAGGAGGATTGTAAGTTCGAGCCCAGCTCAGCGTAAAGGCCCTGGATCAATGTCAGTAACACACACACACACACACACACACACACGCACACACGCACGCACGCACGCACGCACGCACGCATGCGTCACAGATCGGCCTGAATCTGTCACCCAGTGTTAGAAACAACTCAGAGCAGAGGCCATAAAGATTCTAAGTTTGTGCCAGCCACATTCACGTGTCAAGATAGACAGACATGTTTTGAAACTTACACCCGGCGCGAGGGAGTTTTTAGTGGGATATTTAGAAGGACAGTAACCATCTATTCAAAAAGATAAAGCAAGAACAAAGTCAGTTTTCAGAGGTGACAGTGAGGACTGCTGGTGACACTTTTATTGGTTTATGTTGGAAGGTGGTTGCTAGCAATCAGGGCGATCTAAGCTCAGTGACTAATTAGCAGCTAGCAATTCATGCGGCAAAGACAGACTCGGATTTCTTCCCTAACCCCACCTCCTTTGTTTTTCTTTCTCTCCCTCTCTCTCTCTCTCTCAAAAAAAAAAATGGCAGTTCAGACACATTTGACTCGATGACCAAGTGGGAAGTCCAATTTATGAAGAAGAGGTTTGCCCGGGCAGCCCATGGCGGCCCCGTCGCCTCTGCTCTGCGCTTCCCAGGCTTGCCCACGTCCTGCCCCTCTGCGTAGTCTTGTGCGTGAAGGAATATTCCACGAGCACACATGGCTCTGTCTCATTCTTGAGATGTTCGGTAGCCAGGATTCTGCAGAGCCTTTTTCCCTGCATGCTGAAGAACTCCTGAAATGAAACTATATTTACATTTTACAATTTTTCTTGAAAGCCAACCACAATATTGACGTGGAGAGGTTTGCCGGGAGGTGAGATGCATCTGACGTTCTGGACGCAGACGCAGGGGACCTGCCTTGTTTTGTTTCTCAAGAACACCTAGTTAAACTTGGCCCGAGTGTCCAAAGTCAGCAGGGCCTGCTGCGCTTGGTGACTTGGTTGGCTCTGTGTCAGGTCGCGATCTGCAAGGCTGTCCCCAGGTGCGTGGCATCTTACAGGGTTGTACTGATTTATAGGGCGTCTCCGCGAGTGTGTGTGAGGGAACTGTACGTGGATACCTCTGCTTTTGCAGTTAGAAAGTAATGGTTAAAAATAGTCACCTTGAGTGGTCCCCGTTGGTGACAGTCTTATGGATAACATTTAGAAGACAGAGGGCTTCAGTCTAACTTACATGTTGACCTTCAAAAAAAGGTGCATTTTAACCCATTTCATTTGATTTTGAAGTTTCGCTGTATTTTTCCCTTTAGTAGAATGATAGAAATTACTTTACAATATTAATTTCTTTCTCTAAATTGACCTCGTGTTTAATTTTTTCCCACTTGGAAGCGGTTTGTACCGAGTATATCCTTTCCAAATGTTTAGTTGCACTGACAATCCTCGGGGACCTGGACAAGTGCAGGTGACAGGCTTGTCGCATACAGAAGGCACAGGAGAGCTCCCAAGGATAGAACCGCCGGTGCCTTGGTGACCCCCAAGGGCCTGGTTAGCTCCAGACCTGCACTAACATGTGAGCATGCCAGATGAAATCCTTGAATCACAAGGCCCCTCCCTTGGGACGTTGCTGGCCACAGTTTTTCTGCTCGCGGAGCCAATGGCTACACACAGGAGACGCACAAGTAAGTGGTACTTTGGATGTAGTGTGGGCACTGTGGGAGCTCAGAGGAGGCCAGGCCCAGGAGGTGCGGTGGAGACAAAGTTTTCACGTGGATCGCTGCGTCGGCAACTGCCACGGAGCCATGTGGCCTCTGGTGAGAGGGGCGGGCCTCTGTTCCCTTGCCAGAAGGGGTGTGCATGATGTCCAGGGCCAGAATCTGGAAAATGGGAGAGAAGTGAAGCCCCCAAAGGACAGCCTGGAGTAGGAAATGGGCTGTGATGGGTCTCCAGTCCCGGAGAGGCCCCTGTCCTTAGCTGGCAAGGGTAAAAACAGTAGCATGGACGCGGGGTTCCGGGACAACGGTTGGGGCTGTGCTGGAGAAGCAGGACCTGCTCTTGGAGGTGACCCAGGCGGAGACATAGCAGAGGTGATGGAAAGAAAGGGGCGATCCCTGTCCCCAGCGTGTGTGGGAGCCCCTGTACCTGCCAGCCAGCAGGATCCGGAGGACGAGGGTGGCTGGGGGTAAGGGCGACGCTCAAGTTTGAAGCTGAGTGTCTGGAACTTTAACCGAAATTGAGGAATCAGAAGGAGCTGTGCTGGAAAGAAATTCAGGAGCTTGGTGAAGTGGGCTCTGTGTGTGTTTAATATTGTCTTTGTGGGGGCTGGAGGAACGGCACAGTGGTTAAGGCGCTTGCCTAGCAAGTGCTAAGTCAAGCACTAAATACCTGAGTTTGATTCCCCAGCAGCACATAAGCTGGGTGTGGTGGTGCCCGCCTGTAGTCCTAGCATTCAGAAGGCTGAGGCAGGAGGATTGCTGTGAGTCCAAGGCCAGCTCGGGCTCCATAATGAGTTCAGGACCAGCCAGGGCTAGCTACAGAGCGAGATCCTGTCTAAAAACCAAGTCTATCTTAAAATCTTTCAATGAAAAGGTGAGGTTCTGTGTACACTTCCGTGAGGTAGCCTTGTGTTCAGAAAGTTGTGCTACTGTCCTAAAAGTCAGAGCTCTTGATGAACTAAAACTAGTCCAAAGAGTTGAGACCTCATTCCAAGCCTCTGATGTGCATGGGCCACCTCCTCTGTTGTGACACAAATTGAGTGAAAGGTCGGAGTTTTGCTTTTTTCCTAGGCACCTGTTTATAAGACAAGAGACAGATACTCTTGTTGAGCTAGATGTAAAGGAAACGGACAGGTGGCCGGTAGGACCCCATTTTGCTTGAGATCGTAAAGTCACTGTTGGGCTTTGCTTTGGGGCCGTGTGGTAGATCTTAAAACTTTCATGAAGAAAGTAAGTCCTAGTTTACCAGAGCATGGTGTGCCGGGACCTCGGTGTGGCCTGCTGTCCCATGCCGTGCTGCCCTCAGCAGCTGTCCTTCCTTTCTGTCACTGTCTCTTCTCTGACATTTCTTGCAAAGGTCACAGATGACTTCATCGGTTGTGATCGGCCACTCGCCGCTTCTGAGGGTCATTTGACACTCGGGAATTCCCTTCCGAAGGCTCTGTTCCCATCCTGTCCCAGCGCCCTGTGAGGCTGTGCCCTTCTCCTTGGCTGGGCCTCCCCTGCCTCAGTTTCCCTGGTTGGCGGCTCTCCTGACCTCTCAGGCAGCTCCTGCCCCACTCTGCCCATCTCGGTGTCTCACTCGGTAGCACCGGTACAGCTGCTGCTGGTGTCGTGTGGCCAACCCCAGGTCTCCTCGTGCCCCAGGTCCTGTGGCTTCTGCACATCTCTGAGTGAGTGAAAAACAGGGTGAATGTTTCGGTTCTTTAAAAAAAAAAACGATGACAGTAAATGACACACTGCGTGAGTCCCTCTCAGCGCCCTCCCCTCTCCGGATGCCCTCATCCCACGTCCTTGCTGCCTTCTGGAGCCGTCCTGGAAGCCTCTGCCTGACGGTCTCCAGCTGGGCATCACAGCGCCTTGGTGCTTGGCCCGTCGTGGCCACTGTGACTCTGGGGAAGAGCCGCAGGGGCGCGGTGCCACGCCTGATGAGCGAGGTGGACGAGGGCGCGCTGGCCCGGCAGCCCTTCTGCAGGAGGGCAGGGCAGCCGCGTTCACCGTAGTTCTTGGTCACAGCTCATAAAGGCCCTCAGGCCGGAGGGCTGCCAGAACCGCCTCAGAAAGTGCGAAGGGTGGTGGGCGAGCGTGTTGGGAGAGAGGACTTTTGAGGAGATTTGTGGTAATAAGTCTTTTATTGTAATACTATGTAAGCATTCAAGTGTATTTTGATCATACCTCCTAACCAGTGGCTTCAAGTATAACTTGTCCCCTATCCCAGCTTAAACCCACCTTCCCTTGCCTTACCAGAGCGGCTTCTCCCTCCGTGTCCCCTACTCAGTAAACAGTGCCCTGTTGTCCTGTGCCAAGCCCAGCATCCGGCACCTGTGCGCTCTTCCGTGGGGACTGTCTCCCCGCGGGGCTGTTCTGTCCCGGGCTCCCAGCCTAGCGAGATGTCCCGCAAGCCCAGGTAACTTTCAGCAGCCTGATGGGGTCCAGGGTAGGGTGTCCCCGGTCTGGCTCTGGGATCAACTCCCTGGGGAGGTGGGGCCCCCTCTGGGTGTGTCTGCCTGGACCGTGGAGGCATGATCCTGGGTCCTGGCCCGGCGCTACAGCCCTGGTCCAACTCCAGCCGCCTGAGCTAAGCTAACCACCATGACGGTCCTGCCTCGGAGCTAGCGACTGCGGAACCAGGAGCCAAGCCCAGCCTCTCCTCTCATATGGGTGCCGGCATAGCGTCCAGGGGATGGGAAACCCGGCAGGACCCCGGCCGATGTTGCCAGCCGCTTGCTCCTGCAGAGTGCGGTGTGAGCGAGGAGAATGCGCTCTCCCAGCAGGCAGTGATGCTCCCGCCACACCTCCAGGGCCCAGGGCGCCTCTTCCTACGTGCCGGGCACGGGACGTTTCAGTTGTCCACTCAGGTGTCTTTGAAATGATGCCCGAGGTGCCCAGAGTACTTTGAACTCCTGGCAATCCACCTGTCTCAGCTTTTCAGGTGCTGGGATTGCGGGTGTATGCCCCCACACCCACTTTATGTGGTGCTGAGGAATCGAACCCAAGGCCTTGCATTTGCTAGGTGTTCAGAGTACTTTAAAAACCATTTTTTCCCCCATTGAGCCATGGAAACTTTACTCCACCTTTTATCCCTTCAGTTTTACAGGGTCTCACAAAGCCAGAGGCGTCTGTCAGGGCGCCTGCCTGGACGTCTCTCAGGGGGCGCGGGGCCTGGGGCCCTCGCTTGTTACCTTTGCCCTAACTATGTTGCTGTCTGACAGGGTTTCACATGGTCCTGGCTTCTGGCCTTAGGCTTTGCTGCAGATCCGTGAGTAGCTGCTCCTAAAGAGTTTCTTCTTCTCACCCTCTTTCTAAGGCAACCTGAGAACCCAGAATGCATTCTGAAGGGCGGGGGCCTGTTGTTTCATGAACCACCAGGTTTTGAATGATATTGTGACATTATTTTTCTCCTCAGGATGGAGCAAGGTGGTGACAATAATTAGTCTTTCCGATGCTAAATAGAGTTCCAGGTGCCTGTGCAGCAGGGGGTTTCGTATCCCTAGGAGTCCACAGTGCTGAGTTAGCTCTGTCCTCTCAGCAACCGGGATCTGTGCAACTGGGTTTCACAGTCTGCCCTGAGGGGCTCTGAAGTTTTGGAAAGTGGGGGGTCTAGGGGACTCTGCGTGGAGCCGAGGGGCAGGTGGGCAGGCGGGGGCAGCTCTGCGGCCCTGATACCTCCTGCTCATTAGGCTGCTTTAGTTGGTGCCTATTGAAGTCAGATTATTTTTTTAAAATCACGTTTTCAAAGTCCATTAGTTTGGTGTAAGTGTTCAAAACGATTATTTTACCCATAATTGGGAAAACCTATAAAAATAGAAAACATATAATATTTTTTCACAAACTGCTCTTTTGTTTTCTTTGATTTTTAATTTTTTTTTGTAGTAGTAGTAGGGGTTGAGTCCAGGAGTCTTTGTACCGAGCTGTATCTCCAGCCCAGTTTGTTTGTATGTATGTATGTATGTATGTATGCATGTATATATGTATGTATGCATTTCCTGATTTTGAGACAGTGTCTCACTAAGTCTCTGCATTGCTCAGGCTGAGCCTGTACTTGAGATCTTCCTGCTTCGGCCTCCCAGAGTGCTGGGATTATTGGCCTGTGCCACCAGGCCTGGCTACAGACTTCTCTTTTCATAGGCTGCCTACCGTGGCACCCTCAGAGCCAGTGGGGGAAGCGGGGGTATCTAAGTGCCAGACAAGGGCAGGGTCCCCTGTCAGCTGTCCCCATCCGCGACTTTGCACTGATAACAGCCCGTGGAGCAGGACCCAGCGGGGAGATGGGAGGGGCCGAGTCTCACACTTCCTGAGAGCGGGTGGGAAGGCTGGCCATCTTGGCAAGGTCACAGGGGTCACACCTTGCCCTAAGGGCCGTCGTGGTGAGAGTCAGGTCCGCGTTCTGTAGGTTCTGGCCACAAGCTGTTCCCGAAGGGAGGGGAATGTTTCAAGGCGCCTGCCGGCCGTCTGGCCCATGCTCTTGGCCCTCAGCAGGCTCAGCCCAGAGGCCGAGTGCGGCTCATCCCCGTAGCGACGCAGAGCTGTGTGCTGGCCTGAATTCCATGAGGACGCAAGGCCGTGGGGACATGTGCAGGAGTCATCAGAGGCTGACAGCATTTTTGAAAGAAGCCGCTTCCCGGTAGTAATCAGGATCTCCAGGAGAAGATACCTTTACTTTCCTCAACCTAGGGAGTAGCTGTATTTTTTTTTTTTTTGAAACACTTTAAATATTTGAGCCAGTCCCCATGGCACAGGCTTGTCACCCTGGCTCTCTGGGAGGCTGAGGCAGGAGGATCACAAGTTTGAGCCCTGCCTGGGCACCTAGTAACTTATAGAGATCCTGTCTCAAAATCAAAAATCAACAGGTGAGCTGGGGGTGTGGCTCTGCGTGATGGCCGCGGGTTCCATGCCTGGCATAGCACGCGTTCTCTCTCTCTCTCTCTCTCTCTCTCTCTCTCTCTCTCTCTCTCTCTCTCTCTCTCTCTCTCCCGCCCCCTCCCTCTCCCTCTCTGTGTCTCTCACAGATCTGGCAATGTTGATCCAAAATGCTATTTTAAAAAACAAAAAAACCTTACTTTCAAAATGATGTTTTTAAAGGGAAACTATAACTGTCACTTTGAAGGATGGGGTTCTCTTCAGCAGAGCTTGTAAAAATACCCACGGCCATGTGTGAAACAGCTTTAGGGGCAGTTTGTCATAAATAACGAATTTGTCAAACACACACACACCTCTTCTGGGGGGAGGGTGCCTCAGAGGAAAAATTCCAGCGCCACAGATAAAAAATATTGGCACGTTTGCAGCGCAGCTCACGACAAATGGCTTCTCTTTCCACGCGTGTTACCAGAGAAGAGCCACAGGGAGCACAGGCCCGCCCGCGGGAGGCAGGCTCGCCCGGGGTGGGGTCTCGGCCGTGGCTGGGGCGGAGCCTCCTCGGCGCTGCCCTGTGAGGACATCACCTGGCGCCACAAGCCTCAGCCTCAGTGGTGACAACTGAGTTCGAACTATTGTCACAGCTGCAGGAGCTCCGTTCCTAATTATGCAGAACACACCCAGGGTAGTTGTGTTTGATTCCGCTTCCCTGAATAACTCCTGTTGCACTGTGGTATGTTTTCTTTTTTTGTGTGAATATGTATATTATATGTAAAAGAGGTATATATAGTACATTCTATAAAATGTTCATATATACATATAAAAATTGGAATCCTGCAACGCGTATTGCTGGTGAGCTGTATTCTTGTTTTATTCACCTAGTAATTCTTCATTGTGTGTCTGCCACAATCTAGGGATTTAATAGCCCAGTTAGTTGGCCTGGTGATGCAGACCTGTAATCCCAGCACTCTGGGAGGCTGAGGCAGGAGGGTCACAAGTCAGAGCCCCACCTGGACAACTTAGCCAGATCCCATCTCAAATAAGGAATCGTAAGGGATTGGGGATTTAGCTCAGAGTGAAGGCCCTGTGTTCAATCCCCAGTACCGAAATGAAATAAAATACCTGTAACCCATAAAATATTCCTCTGAAGTGTAACACTTAAAGGTGTCAAATATTCGACACCGTGACCCACGGACCTGTCCCTGAGCCGGGCGTCGGCTTCCCTTTCCTTTCCATCCATTCGCTCTTCCCCATTTCCGTATTTCTGATGACTTTCTAAAAGGAACGTGCCAGGAAAGAGAATTCTATCCTAATAACCATCAATTTAAGGGTGCCAAGTGGAGAAAAGCAGGTGACCTTCAGCCTCTGTAGAACCAAAACATCGGACTCTCTGGGAGAAGTCAGCCGTCCTCACTGTGGCTGCCCTGTTGACAGCACAGCGTGCCGTGTGGACCATAGACGGGTTAGGGCGGGTTCAGGTGGCTCGGACGCTGCCGCCCCTCTACCGGGCACGTGAGGGGCTTAGCGTTGAGGGATCCTGAGGGTGTGTTACGCCACGGTGCCGGTGTAAACCGCACCATTCTCCGTCTGCGGTGATTCTTCCTGCCGTCCGCCCAGGTGGCAGCCGCCGCCTCTGTGCCCATTGTGTGCTCAGAGCTGGTCCGTCCAGCCCCTGGGGCCAGCGATGCCCGCCAACATCACCCTTGTCGCGTGGGACTTTGACTTCGCTGAACAAGAGAAAAAGTCTGAGGCAGGCGCCGCCGAGCCTTTGCGGAATTTCAGGCTCTGCTTGGCCGGTGGTCCCTGCGGGCGCCCCGGGAGTAGCAGGTGACAGGACCCTGCCGGGCCGCCTCCTCCTCCGGCCTCTGCCTGCCTTCGCGTCCGCGCCCGTGCGCCCCTGTCCAGGCGTGTGCCCTGTCGTCCTCACAGGCAGGCCTCGCGGTGATCTGGCGAGGGCACGGGTCCCTCCGGAGTGCTAAGTCATGGCAAATCGTCGTCTTTCTCGGGTTGGTTTTGCGGAGTGTTAAGTGCTATTCCAATTCCCTTAGATAGGAACGCATTTATTTTTCCTTCTCATCGCTTAAAATAGCACGAACTCATCAAGTGGAGTTTCCCTCGCCCGCCACGCGTGCTTCTGCCCTGAGCTCAGTGGGCACTGCGCCCGCCCGGCTGTGTTTTCTTTCCACCCTCCTCTCCTGATGTCTCTCCGGGCACGTGGCGGCCTCGGCGTTGGGAGCCGTCGCCGAGGGTGCCAGCCGCACCAGCAGCTATTAATCGCCGCCGCCTGGCCCGGGAGCGGCGCGCCCCGGGTGGCACGCGGGCCCGGAGCCCGGAGGAGAGGGCGGCTTTGCCTGTGCGTGGGCCGGGAATTCACCCCGGCTGCAGAGGGGCCTTGCTCCGCCTCGAGTGCAGGCCCTCCGACTGCAGCCTCCGGTGCCGGGGTCAGCGACCAGCACGCGTTGCGTTCCCGAGACGGGGTCCCCTACAGTCTCCCTGCCTCAGCCTCCCGGGTGCTCTGATCACGGCCGCTACCAGGTGGAACCTCCCCTTGCCTGGGACTCAGTGCAGAGGCTCAGCTGACCGTGACGGCCCGGTTCTGCAGAACAGCACCGGTTCTGTATTAACTGTTCTCG
The DNA here is from genome assembly GCA_004027205.1 of Ctenodactylus gundi. Taxonomy (NCBI): domain Eukaryota; kingdom Metazoa; phylum Chordata; class Mammalia; order Rodentia; family Ctenodactylidae; genus Ctenodactylus; species Ctenodactylus gundi. The sequence goes on from PVKB01004767.1 coordinate 94,238, forward strand.
TGACGGGCGCCGTGGTGACAGCCGTGGACGTCCCAGGTGGAACTGTGCACCGGGCCGCAGGGCTGGGGGAGAAGGGCCATGGGCGCGGGGTCCCACGCTGCTCTCGGCAGGTCGTCCAGCTCTGCTGGCCCCTGGGACCTGTCCTCCTGCTGCCCTTTGGAAGGTGGTTTGAATATATGTCCAGGGCCCTGGGCTGCTGCGAGGTCATGGCCCTGGCTGGAGCCGGGTTGGACAGATCTCTCTTTCGGTGTGTCCGTGGGACGGGCTGACGTGTCTGGGTCTCCGGGCTGGCAGGGCTGTCGCAGTTCTACTGTGAGCAGAATGCGGAGATAGTATGTGGGGAGCTTGCACATGGACGGGTCCATCCGGCCGGGCGCCGTCCCAGCCACTGACACCATGGGCCAGTTCTGCCACACTGCCCAAGTCACAGGGAGCAATGGGGCAGCTGGCCTTGAGTGCAGGCCAGCCACCCCCAACACTCTGGGAGGCTGAGGCAGGAGGATTGCCAAGAATGAGCTCAGCGTGGGCAGCTCAGTAGTTAAGTGAGATCCTGACTCGAAATCAAAAATTAACAAAACAAAACTGACGGGATGTAGCTCAGGTTGAGAGCGCTGGCTTCAACCTATCCACAGCACCAAAATAATCCATCGTTAATTGGTAGGATAGAACTTAGAACAGGGCCGCGATGCGGAGAGTAGGAGAGTGCAGGCAGAGTACATGGCGTGTGCGCACACGTGGTGTGCACTGCTGGGTGGCTCGTGGTGTTCTGGGGACGGCTCGCAGGTGCGTCATCGCACCTCTGAGAGCCGAGTGGTGACCGGAGGCCTGCAGGCAGGTGCTGGCCTCGAGCAGATGCCGGCCTGTGACGTCACCTGCGGAGCACACACGATTTCACATGTGTCTGGGCACCAGCCTGGCACCTGGGCCCAGGACCCACTAAGAGGATGTCCGCAGAGGAGCACGTGGGCACACCCGGGCTGCTGCCTTAGGGGGTATGCAGACGTCATTAGCTGCCCCCGTGGAAGGGTCACTTTTTAGCACTGGGGTCCTCCTTAAAATGTCACGTGAGCCCTGTGTTAGACCCCTCTCCCCCCCGTGGTTCATGTTTGACCCCATCTCACTGCAGTTAAGCCCGGGATGGGCCTGTGCCGTGACCTCCTGCACTGGCCAGTAAGGCGAGGCGGCACCAGCGTTTATACCGCTTGTCCCAGCAGCCGGCCTGCCCTGACAGACATGGGGTCCCTGGTGCGAAAGGGGAGATCAGAAGGGGACTTGGGGAGTCGGGGTGGCCAAACCGCTTGCCATATGTCTACCCAGACGGCAGGATGGCCTGTGAGGGTGGTAAAGCAGGAATCCGAACTCCGGGAGGGCGACAGGTTTCCCCGGGAGGGTAGCCCTCAGAGGCCGCAGCACCCGCGGCATGTGTGACCGACCGGGTGTTCATCTCTGCCCCTTTAACAACAGAATCCCTTGGCAGCTTCTTCTGTTTCTCAGGTTTGGGGACCAGGAGGGAGGGGACGTGGAATTCTGTCATTTCTGACAGGATAGGTGATTGACAGGCATTCAGAGATCAGCATGGAGATAAACGGTTTCAATATGGGCTGTAAAATATGAGTTTGACCTGTTTCTTCTTGTTTGTATGTTGAGAATGACAGTTGGAAAGAGAAAAATTTAGCTTCCCCCAAATTGAGAAGGGATTTACCTTTCAGGCCAGTGACGAGGCACTGCCCCATGCCACTTCTGTGCCAGGGCCCAGCCTCTCATCCCATGACGGCCTGACGTCTGGCCTCTCTGCCTGCTGTCCACACTGCCGGCCCAGAGAGCCATCACTGCAGGCGGAGCAGCTGACCTGCCGTACTCCCCTGGTCCAGTGCCGTTTCCCGTGCACCTGCTGGGGCTGACCTGCGCCTTTGCTGTCCCTGCATCTCCAGGGCTCACCTGCCCCTTCTGCTCCTGTGAGGTGTTTGTGCGCTTCTGTGCCCCTGGCGAGGGAGCCTAGGCCTGGCACGGTCTGTTGTATGCACATGTTTGGAAATTTTTCTGGATGAGTGGAGTGTGCCAGTGTGGGCTTGATCCTGTCCGTCTTCCACTAGCCATCACCTTGGTTGAATGCAGGTCCACAGTAGACAGATCACTGCTCTGCGCTGTCTCCTTGTGGCTTGCTTTCTGTGGACTCCTCTCTCCGGCCAGCCGACGGGAGCGGACAGAGCCCAAGCACAACCTACCACCATGCAGCAAAATCCTCCTGTGTTATTTTGGAGTTCTTCACGGAGAGGGGTTCCATTCTCTGATTTTCACGGTGTGATTATAACGTTGTCCCAATATTAAGAAAATGACCTGGTTTGAGTGTGTGGTGTATTTTAAGACCAGAACCATCTTACAGATCCTTGCCACCCTGAAGGAAGCCCCGCCCTGGAGGAACTTCTTGGTGAGCGTCAACAGAACTCTGGTTAGCTCAGTGCGGCCAGGGCTGGGGGTTGGTTTGCATTGGCTTGCCTTACAGGTCACTCTCCTCTGACCCCTGCCTCTGCCTTTCACTCTGCTCTTTCCCTCAGGGAGCAAAGCCCGCACTGGACAAAGCCCAGCACCTTTAAGGGTTGTGATCAGTAAAATCAAACTTTGAGAAATAACAAATGAGACCATCCAGAGTGGTGAGACCCTGCCTGGTCAGTGGCCTTCTCATCTGACTTAAAGTCAAGCTTCCCTCAGTCTGGCCTGTGGTATTTTCAGCACGTCATCGTCCTTGGGGCTAATGGTGCCTGTCCTCTTGCCAGAGTTTTAAATACTTGAAGATTCTTCTTCTTCTTCTTTTGTGGTACTGTGGGTCACTTAAGGCCTTCGTCGTCAGGCCTGTTTTGTTTTTTAATTTTTAGTTTTTGATTCTGAGACATGGTCTTGCAGAGTTTCTAAATTGCCCAGGCTGGGCTCAAACTTGTGATCCTCCTGCCTCAGCCTCCCAGGGTGCTGGGATTACAGACTTGCGCCACGGGGCCCTTCTTGGTCTTCTAAAGAAGCTCTTGTTGCTGTAGAGCATGCAGGGAAAGTGGGATGGAAGGTCCCTTCCACAGTTTTGCAGCTCCTCCGTCTCTGACAGGCGTCCTGCCAGCTGCACCCACGTTCCCAGGGCTGAGGCTCTGTTTCCTCGCTTGCCTTGCCCTGAGGCTGTTTGCCCTAGGAGAAGTTCTCTGATACCTAGTTCCTTGGTGCTAGCAGAGACCGGTGTGCAGAAAGCGAGGCAAACACGGTTTCCCTGTGTGGTGCTCGGGTGTCAGCGGGGCAGAGAGGGGCGCAGAGAGGGTCTTGTGGGGTGCTTGTGAGGTGATTCCTGTCATCCCGTGTACTTCGGCTTGTACATCTTGTGGCAAGGAAAACCTCAGGGAGTCCGGGGTAAGGGGTTCATAGAGAGTGAAGATTCAGTGACAGACGCAGGAGCTCTCCGCAGCTCTGTCGCCCGTTGACACGGAGCGGGCTGCCTCTGAGACTTTCCCTCTGGTGGGGAACGAAGCATCACGTCATGACTTTTCTGTCTGTCAGGTTACATAGCTTTTGATCATAAATGATGGGGAACGGGTGGGAAATTTTATGAACACATCACACGTTTGTCAAGATAATAAAGGTAACTTTATCCAGGCCCGGTGGCAGAGGCCCGCATAACCCCAGCACTCTGGAAGGCGGAGGCAGGAAGGCCACAAGTTGGAGAGAGCCCACCCTGGCCACCTTAACAAGTTAGTGAGACCCTGTCTCAAATTTAAAAATCAAAACAAGGCTGGGATGTAGCTCAGCATGAAGGCCCTAGGCCCCCCAGTAGATGAATAAATAAATAATAGATAAAGCAGACATCAGAAGGGCGGAATATTTGTGCTTTGTGCTGCTGAGATGAAATCCTTCTTTGCAAACAAACAAGACTCAATAGGCTGGAAACTAAACTGGTAGTTTCTAGCTGCAGCTGCTCTTTCCAAACTGTGGCTCTGTGGGGAGCGCAGTCCCACACTCCGTGTGCAAACGTCACCTCTCGGCCCATGTCAGGCTTAACTGTCACTGTCGCCCCCTGGCAGGCCACGACTCAAATGAACCCCAGCCGTCCATGCAATTCCAGGTAGTAGCAGGTGTGCAGAATTGCCGCCTCTACCTCCCGGGCTGGCGCGGAGAGTCATCGGGCGGATAGGCGTGGGTCTTCTCCGCAGCGCTCTGACGAGTAGGGCCTAAGCAATTACCTGACGCTTTCTCTTCATGTGTGTAAATGTCCACTCACTACATTACATAGACACATCTATTTATTTTTTACTCAGTTATTATGATGGTGATGCTAGGGATCGGGCCGGGGCCTTTACACTCAGTGGCATCCCGGCCCATATTTGTTTTCAATTTTGAGACAGAGTCTCACTAAGTCACCGAGTTGCCTCCGCTGGTCTTGCCACCACAGTCCTCCTGCCTCAGCCTCCCAGAATGCTGGCATGGCAAGCACACAGCAGGCCTGGTGCTGCGTGTCTGTATGATGGGAAGGCCATTTGTGGCGATGGTCTCAGGACACTCAGTCCTCACAGCCTTCGGCTGGTGACCCAGCTCTGTGACCAGCAGCTTACAGCAGGCAGGCTCACTTAGCGGAGGAGCCTCCCAGGGCAGGCTCATCTTCTGTAATCCAAAAATCCCAAGTCTGAAACTTGTTGATGGTGCTGAGGTTCGAACCTCAGGGGCCACGTGCCCTGCTCTGGCGGCCTGCCACCGGGCTGCACCCTCCGCCCCACGGCGGAAACAACATCCACAAGGGCAGGGTGCAAATATTCCCAAATCCAAGAGCCTCCGGGGTCCGGCCCACCTGTGGTCCCCACGCCTTGTGGGTCGGGGAGCGAGTCACCTTCTGCTCTTGGGTCTCTGCTGGGTGACGTTTGGTGAGATGTTTAGCAGCCCCGTCCCGCTGTGTCTTCAGCTAAAGGAGGACAATAGGCACCTGAAGCTGAAATGAGCCTTCTTAGAGACTGCAGGTGGGCGTCACCGTGAGCCAGGCCTGCCGTGCAGGTCTGTAATAACCTCCACACTCTGGGAGGCTGAGGCAGGAGGATTGTGAGTTAGAACCAAGCCTTGGCAACTCAGCAATTTCACGAGACCCTCTTTCAAAATTAGTAGAAAAAAAGTTACTCTTGCAGCAAAGGGAGCTATTATATAGCACTCTCAGGTTATGTTATGCTCTTCATTTTAAAGCTAAGGAAGTAGAAACAAAATGCCATTTATTCAAGGTTAACAGCTAATTAGTGGAAAATTTGGGACTAAAATTTACACCTCTTTCAAAGTGTTGAATCTGTTCTCATCTCAAAAATATTCCAGTGCTTTTGACAATTTTAACTACCTACTTTTCAAGACTTCTTATTCTGACTTAGAATTTAAGATAGCTAACCTGCAGCACAGGTCTATCATAGGAATTACTGTTCATCTGTTTTTATATCACACATAGAAATCCTCATGTGGACTGTGATTTCATTATGTTTGTATGTTTCATGATAAGAGAATCTCAAGTTAGGAAGCCCAGTTCCCCTGCCTGCCGGCTTCCAGCCCGGAATAGTTAGTATTCTTTGGTGTAAAACGTGCCAGCAGGATTTTTTTTAATCCACAGGTGACGTCTGTTACGTTTCCTGATGTGTGACCATGTCGCCTTGTCTGGAGAAGACCCTTCGTCGTGCTTGTCCTGGAGACATGTAACTAAAGACACGTGGCTGTTTGTTTCATCTTTCTTGATGATTTAGACACCATTTTCGCCAAGCTCTGTGGCTGTGCGAGGCAGTGAGATGGTGACCGCGTCCTCTGGGGACCGGCTCTGCATCCGGGAGGCTCGGGAAGGGCAGAATTGCAGGGAGGGCTCATTATTTACAGCAGTGAATAAGGAAAAAAAAGTTACTGCCTTATTGTAACGCTCGCGCTAATAATGTTTATGGAGCGACCTGTCTGCCTCTGCCGGCTGCAGGGTGAATGGCTCGGGTGTCTGGGCCGTGTATAGCTTCCGGCCTTCTTCCATGACGTCATGACTGACAGGCAGCACCGAGACAACTGACAGCAGCTGTGCACTGTTGTGCGTTTTACTCTGTGAGGCCATAGCGGTGTCTCAGCCATGTGCGAGGGACAGGGCACGTGAGGCCAGATTCTGAGCCTTGGGACCGTCAGAAGATCTCACTAAGGTACGCGTCCCGTGAGAGGAGCGCTCCCCGCCACCCCCGTGACGGGGAGGCGGGACGTCACTTGGCCCTGTGGCGGGGAGGTTCTTCTGTCACCTGTGGTTCAGGGGAAACCCACAGAACCAACGGAGAGGAGCAGTTTGTGTCTGTATCTAACCCCTATCTCAGCGTGACGTGTCTTAAGTGGAATGTCATGTTCCAGCATGTGAACGGGACATCATCTGTTTTTAACACACAAAACCAACAGTTGCACCTCAAATACAAAGAATAAAAATATTTCTTATCTTAAAAGCAATGATTTAGCTAGTGGCGGAGACAGTCTCTTGATTCGGCATCTGTTGGTTATTAGGGTCAGGGGACCGATGAGTCTGCATCTCGTACGGGAGAAAGAGAGCAGCTGAGCAGACACGTTGAACGGCAGACCCCGCTGAAATACGGCGGTCTTCAGTCCAAACCGGATGCCTTCCTGTCTCTTTTCCCCACCGGGAAGAATAGATTTCCCAGCTATCCTTTCTTGGGTTAATATCTTTTCCTGGGATTTTAAAATGATATGGAAGATTTTAAACAGAGATTAAAATTCCTAAGATGGAACATTCTTAGGCTTTCTCTCCTGCTTCCCTGTCTAATGAGCACCTGGAGTGGGCGCACCTGTGCCCCAGGATCCCTGGGCACGGTCGTTGCTGACCGCGGGGAGGTGCCAGGGAATGTGGGTATTATCATTATATCCAAGTCTTTGCGAGGAACTTTGAGTTTTTTTTAGATTATCGTCCATTTTCAAATTCAGATTGTCGTGTTGGCAGCATTCAAGTAAATAACACGCTGATGTTTATTTTCTCAGACTTCTGTGGAAAATAAGAAGCAAATTATAGCTTTTAAAAATACTCAGCCTTGAGCTGGCTAAGGAACAGTAGTGCTGAGCTTGACTGTGTCTTGTCACCATTCTTACCTTGAGTTCTCAGTGTGAGGAGGTCAGGGGACTGGCTTGGTAGAGAGGCACACGGCTCCGGCACAGCGAAGGTGGCAGTCCAGCTTCCTTCAGAAGACACTGGGTCATGTTTGAAATATGCGACTTATAGTTGAATTTTCAGTGGCAAGAACTGAATCTCTGGTACATATTGCTAGGAGGATCCAGAAATTATGAATCCTCTTTTATAATTTTTAACCTCAATTACGAGTTTATTCCATCAAACAAATACCACGATTAAGTGAATGTATTCCAGTGTTCTGATTTGGTGAGTGGACCTCATGGTGAGTTGGTGCCCAAGATATTCAAAGGGACAAAATTTAAGGGTTGTGCCTGACCTTAGAAGAAAAGTCGCCAGACCTCCGTGTCATCAAGATGACATTTAGATTGATCATTCTTGTTCTAAATTAGACATTTCATTCTTTGTATGCTGAATAAATCTGCAACGAGATTCCACAGACACCTTCCAGCAAATTTCTTCCACGAGTGATATTTTTAATTAAGTCCATTCCCGCCCTAGAGGCGAGGCAGCTGAACGGCTTTTCACCTTGTGCTTACTCGACATCGAGTGCAGGTGCTCTGGCAGTGAGAGGTTGCCTGGAAAGTTGGCAGTAGAATAAACCCACCTCAAGCATGAGCCGGGCCCGGTGCTGCAGGCCTGTGATCTTAGTTGCCTGGGAGACTGAGGCGGGAGGATATGGAGTTCGAGTGTCTTCAGTTGCAATGATGTGGCTGTCTTGTGTCTTGAAGTGGCTGAAAACTTTGACCTTGTATGATCATTTTGATCCGGGGGTGAGGCCAGATCCAGCGAGGTAAGGTGCATGAGGATGCCTCGTTGTGTCTCTTAAACTCGGCTTTCTTGGGTGACACATGCTTCACCACATTTTTGATCCCACCTCATAAAGACGCTCAGGACAGAGGACTTGCGGAACAGTGACGTGAGTGATGACCATGTGCTGGGACACGGGACGGTGGTGAGTGGGATGCGTGGCGATGTGTCTTTTACTGTCGTCATCTTGACAAAATTTAATCGACCTCTGTTTCTCTGTCACACCCTGCCAACTAGTACTGATGGCCAAGTGTAACATTACTTCAAGATGTACCCGGTGGCCTGGCCTGCAGTCCCAGCACTTTGGGAGGCCTGAGCAGGAGGATTCCAGGTTTCAGCCCAACCTGAGCAATATAATGATTTAGGCAAATTCTGTCTCAAAATCAGAAATAAAAATGGGCTGGGGATGTAGCTCAGTGAGAAAATAAACCCTGGGCTCGATCCCCAGTGCCACCACTGCCAATAATAATAATAAAACAACAACGACCTAGGAGCGTGCATTGGCAGGGCGCTCGGTGCCAGCCGCTACCTTTGGTGCTCTATGCACATTAACGCATCTACTCTTAATGGTGTGAGGAAATTGTTATCATCTCTTGAATAAACCGCCATCTGACGTGGCCACTATACTTTATATCATTGCTGTGACTGTAAGTTTTACTTTCTTAAGCTCACAGTTCTTTGAGATGCAATGCTTTGAAATTATCTTCTTTTATAGTTTTTGTTTGTTTGCTTGCTTTTGTTTTGAGGCAGGTCTAGCTCTGTGGTCCAGGCTGGTCCCCAACTCACTATGGAGCCCAGGCTGGCCTTGAACTCGTGGCAGTCCTCATGCCTCTGCCTCCTGAGTGCTGGGATTACAGGTGTGTGCCACCACGACCAGTGTACATGATACCGGGGAATCGAACCTGGGGCGTTGGCTTGCTGGGCAAGTGCTCTAACTGCTGAGCTATGCCTCTAGCCCCACTAGGACAGTTTTGGCTGGTCATGCCTTAAAAAATTTAAATTTAGACACAATTTTTAGGCAATTTTAGGTTCATATGTTCCTTTCTAAGTAGAACTTTTTAGAATAATCCTCTCTCTGTGAAGATACAATGTGATTATGAACAAGAACACACAAACGCATACAAGGCTTTCATAGTTCGGAGTTGGGGGTGGCTTGTTTTATTTTTTAATGGATCAGGTCAGCACCTTCGATTCTAATGGGTTCTTGCTTGGTATGATTAAAAACAACTGATGAAAATTATCTCCGGAGCGATGGAGGACAGAGTTGTGAGTGTCCCAACTATGCGGTGGCTTTGGTGTGTGACGTCTACCGGTGTGGTGTCAGGACCAGGCCTGAATCTGCTTCCAAACAACTTCAGCAGTGGCTGTTGTCCCGCGCTGTTGTAGGTCACTGGCCCGTCCCGCCGGGAAGTTTTTGGTGGAAATATACTTTAACTTTATTGAATTACTGAAAGAAAAAAGTCATTTAAATTATCTTTCATTTTTTTATTCTTCAAAAAGGTTGTCTTAGTTTTGGTGTGGGTGTAACTACCTCTTTTCTGATGTGAGGTATGCCGTGTCGCTGTTTGGCCAAAGACAATCACTTAATTTCTGATTTTAAAAAAATCACAGTTAATGGAAGCCGCTCAAGATCCTACGTCTGGACTGTGATTGGAGTTACAAACGAGCTTGCTCTCGCACTTAGCCATGTCCCCAACTCACTTTACTTTTTGATCTTGAGACAAGGTCTCCCTGCATTGCTGAGTCTCCCAGATTGGGCTGAAATTTGTAAGCTCCTGCCTCAGCCTCCCAATGTGCCCGGTTACAGGCCTGTGCCGCCAGGCCCGGCTGATAAATAACCTTTACCATTGTGATAATTACATTGATTAAACCCAGTGGTCAGCCACCGTTACCCGCCGGGCATCTGCCGTCCTGAGGGTAACAGATGGTGCGGGTTTTGTGCGTCCTGGATTAGGACCGCCATTCCCAGGGCCATCACCTCTCTTCCTTCTCCGTCACCGGCTCCTTGCGAGTGGGTGTTCACGCCTCTGGTGGGAAGTGCCATGACACCGGGAGTCTCACGGCGAGGCCTCTGCGGCCGGGTGGGTGGTGTGACTCGTGTGTGGGCCTGGCTCCGCTCTGTGGACGTGTTGGGGACCTGCCCCGTGGGGGCTTTCCTTCTGCAGGGCGTATGCAGGGAACTGTAAGAATTTTCCGTGGCTCTTCTTTTTTGTCTTTTTTCATTCAAGAATTGGGGGTGCTGAGCATGAGCCCCGCTACCTGGCTGTGCTCTCCTTCCTGCCCTGTCCCGCCATATCCCTCCCTTTTTATCCACACTGAAACTTTATGTGAATATATGCATTGTGGTTCTGGAGCTAGAACCCAGGGCCTTTGCACTGAGATTGCCTGTGCTGTGCTTGAATTTGTGATCCCTCTGCCCCAGCCTTCCTAGGATTATAGGCCTGTGCTACCAGGCCTGGCTTAAAGTATATAGATTTTAGAATTACCCAAAATCCAGGCTGGAGTGTCTTACTCATAGATTCCTGGTGTCCCGAGAGCACCCATTGGCGGTGATTGAAATAGAGAGTGGTGGGAGAGTTTTAGGAGAGTTCTGTAATTTTCTACCTTGCAAATTTCTGTCTCTCTTTTTACAGAGTACATGTGCGCATATTAGTCATGGAATTAAATACCTTTTCACAGCATTTGAGATGATCCTGAAAATAACTCATAGTAGTGGTTAAGTAGCTATGCAGCCTCATAAGACAGGTGGGAACCACCATCCCCCAAAGAACGCATTTAAGGACACCTCAGCCCCTGCCCTGTGACAAGGACCAGGGAACCTCCCGACTGGTCAGGTTGGACTTGGGTAGTTCCTGAGAGAGTCAGAAATTTGCCAGAGACTCCTGAAGTTGAATATTGCTTTGGGTTATTAAAATATTTCTTGCTTCTGTCATTTCTTTTGAATATTTTTACCATTATTATTGTCTGAGCCACACTGGCTATCTTTTTTATAAGGACAACATTCTTTCATAAAATGGAATATAAAATTTCATTACAAAGTATGTAGCTGGGTTCCATTTCATAAAGTTAATTTACTTCACAGAGCTTTGGAAATGCTTTGGCCAGTAAAGTTTTTGATCTTTGATTAAAATGTCAGGTAATAAAAATATTATGTGAGTGGAGAGATATCTGAAATAAAATCTAGGGGAGAAGTGAGGACAACTTTAGTGGCAACTCCGGAAGTTTTATGCATTATTTATTATTGAAGACCCCTGAAAATAAAAAAAAAATGAAAGGTCAGAGTGAGAAATAATTTGAAAGTTAATTTTCAAAGATCTGAATGCTAATTGAATTTTCTGCATGTTTTCAGCATCAAAGTAAAAGCTTATTTGCCTTTGAGTTATTGTTTCAGTGGAATGTGAATGTCACCACATATTGAATTACTTTGTAAAGGTGAAGGACCAACAGCCCTTTTATCTCATTAGAGTCGTCTAGGATATTGCATTTTATTTTCTTTTGGAAGCACAGAGAGCCCAAATCTTACCAAACCTTTATCCTTCAGCATGATGGCTTTGTTCATTAGTCGTCTCTTCTGGAAGGCAAAATTACCTCTCAGTAAAAGGAAATATTTGACCTGAGCTTACAACTTGAGGTGAAGCCTCCACCTACGGCTCTGGTGCTCTGGTCTTGTGCACCGCCAGCATGATCTTACGGTGCCCGCTCCTCGAGAGACCTGCGCTTAGCTCCTCTGTCGTTCTTGGGGCATAATACCCAACACTCAAAACTTAAGAAAGGAAGGTTCCTGTAGCTCACAGTTTGAGAGGGTCCCAGTCCATTCATGGGTGCCAGGCAGTGGTGGAAGCACATGGTGCGGGCACAGCCATCCCATGGTGGATGGGAAGCAGCATCGGAGAGGAAGCTCGTAGCTGGGATCTCTCCTTCCTGGTCACATCCTGGCGATCTGCCCTGTCCAACCAAGCCCCACCTCTTAGCTGCACAAGAAGTCAACTGGTTAACTCCCACCACTGATTCCCCTGGTGAACATCCTGACACTTTGGAGGGACATTCAGATCCAAACCACAGCAGATCTTTATCACCAGATACACATTTTATTTATTTATTTATTTATTTATTTATTTATTTATTTATTGTACTGGGAACGGAGACCATGACCTTCAAGCCTTTAAGCTGAGCTTTATCGCCAGCCAATATTTTTCTTTTTGAATTTGAGACGGGATCTTGCTGAGTCACAAAGCTGCTCAGGCTGGGCTCGAACTTGTGATCCTTCTGCCTCAGCCTCCCAGAGTTCTGGGATATTAGTGTTATTTTTTTCCTACTCTTAATATCAAAGGAACATTTTCAGGGACAACTAGAGATGGTGTGGTCAATTCCTTCTCTAACCACATGTTTTGGGAATAGGTGATGGTCATGTTAGACCTGAACAGAAGGGAAAAATATTTGGCGTTCTGCGGCAAATCAGGTTTTAGGGTCTGCTTTAATTTTAAAAACAAAAGTTCTACTGTTTCCAGCCAGAAGACCAAATATCTTGGAGTTAAACATGGAAAATGTTTATAGTGTTGTATAGTTTTATTACTACAGACAGAAGGAAAACAGTTTATGGAGTACCTTTCAGCCAGTAGGAAATTTTATACGAGCCAACAATTAAGAGGTGCACGAAGTGTTTTCTGGTTTAGGGCGAGTGCAGATAGCAGCCCACACTGTGAAGCCATTTGCTCTGAAGCAAGTGGGATCCTGTTTGCCCTTTATAGGACACTCGTCAGCCAAGGAGAAGTTACACAATTGTCCGTAGACCGAGGGGCGCGCCTTCTGCCCCTGCCCGCTGCCCTTGCCTCCTGCCCCGCCTCTGTTCCTCCATCCTCTTTCCTGCTTGCTGGGTGCCAGTTCCACGGCTGGACCACAGGCGCTGCTTTGGGCCGAGAGCTGTGGGTCACACGGACAGAGTGGGGACATACAAGCAGAGAAGGAACCAGCGTCTGTGGAATCGTGGAGCTGGTATGTCAGACCTGTGTGCAGTTCCTGGGAATCTGGTTTGGAATGAGGGGGAACCAAGCCTCCGTCTTAACCTGTTATTTTAGGCTTTTAGTCACTTGGGACTGAATGCACTGGTTACCCTCTTCCTATCAGTCTCTTCCAGGAGCCTGTGAGCCAGATCCAGTCCCCCACCTGACTGTGTGTGTACACCTGTGTACATTTTGGCCTACATAATACATGTTTATTAGATATTTGGTATATTTATTATAGTCACATATACTATTTATTTATAAAACAGGATATTTGCATTTATTTACATATATAATGTATTTTACATATTTTCTAATTAAAATACAGCCACTCTCATTTGGTAACATCCTAGCAGTGGGTGTGTTCCTGAATACGTTTATCAGGAAAGCTCTAAATATTTGTGACCTGATTATTCATAATAAATACACAATTAAAAAATATATATTTTTTGCAACAGGGTCTCATTCTGTTGTCCAGGCTGGCCTTAAACTCACAACCTTCTCATCTCAGCCTTGTGAGTAACTGGGATTACAGGCATGTAGCACTGTGGTTTGTTTATCTAATATTATTGTCAATCCTGAGTAGTGTGTTGACTGCCTTCATTTGTCTTTGGTTGAAATGGTCTTTTGAAACCTTGTTTCCACTCCTGCTGGTCTTATGGGCTAATTATCTCCATCTCCTATCTCATTTACTTAGTTACTCAGTCAAATGCTTTCTTAAATCACCTGTAATCTTATCACCTGTCTATTCTTTCAGATGAGTAAACTTTCTTAAACAAGGTTCACCTTCCATTGCTCCTGTCATCAAAACTCGCCAAGCAGTGACTTCCTGTTTCCTGCAGCATCCTTTTTTTCGCTCCTTATTGGGTTCTCTGGACCCTCACTGGACTCATATCATGCCAGCATTATTTCCCCGTATTCCTGTGAGCTTCTTGAATAGACTTTTAAAATGACATCATGTGCTAGGAAACCTAAGACCAACCCACACTTGGATCTTGAAGCACCAGCACTCTGCTTGGTCACTTTGTACCAGCCTGGTCCGCTGGCCAGTCAGCATGCTGCCTTTGGGGTGAGCTTGCTGGGACCATGGGTCTCATCAAGACCCACTCATGTAGACTGCCTGCCTGCCATGATGCCCCGTCATCTCCATGGCAGGCTCTGTGGGGTGACTGGCTGTCTGCGGTCCACATTTTGGTCTTCTGAGCTTGGGCCAGAATCTCCCATCTAAGGTTTCTAAGGCTTCTCTAGCTGTCATCTCCTAACCTTTCTAAATTCCTCCAACAAAACATTTCCAAAGACTTCTGGGTCACAAGGTCAGGTAAAGCCATAGCAATGACCCCACTCCTGGTACCAATTTCTGTCTTTCTCATTTTCTTATTGCTGAGATATGACACACGACACGCACAACTTAAAGGAGGAGAGATTTAGTTTGGGTCCCATTTTAATGGTCTTGGTCTTTCTTGGTCTTGGTCTTGGTCTGGCCAGGATAGAAGGGCCTGGTGGAGGGCCTAGCTGGGGAGAAGCCATTCATGGCATGGCAAGACAGGAGCAAAGAGCAGGAGGAAGTGGGGGACAGGAGCATGTTGCACTCCAAGGAACTCATCCTCTTAACCAGGTCCTGCCTCCCAGCAGTGGAGGAAGTCATGCAAGGAGAATACACTTGATCCCAATTAATTTCCACCATTCAGTCACTTCCCCGATACCTGAGGCTTTTAGTGGACCTTCCAGATCCAAATCATAACACAAGGTTTTGGGTGTTGTGGCCTCTGCATACTTTGTGACTCCATCTTTTTTTTTTTTTTTTTTTCATTCAGCCACCTTTTACTCTGTCTTTAATCAGGACTTTATAATTTTCTTTTGCAGATATAACAGTACTGTGTAAAATACACTCGTATCCTTTTCCTGCCAGCCCTTTTTTCCCACAGTAATGTGTCCTTAGTAACCCTTTTGGATCAAGCAGGCTGCCACCTGCACTGTGGAATGTCCTTTGTCCTCTTCTGCTCAGCCATGCGCTGTTTCCTCCAAGTTGGGACAGATGGGGTGCTTAGGACCCCTGTCGGTCCACACCGTCATTTCACCTCTCCTGCACGGTGACTCTTCAGTCTGAATTCTCCTGGTCACATGCCTGTTTCTCTCACGTAACTCTTGTCTGTGTCAGTTACAGATGTGTGCATGTGTGTGAATGTGTTGTGTTAATAGTTGATTCACGTCTTTTTGATTTCCCGTGCCAACAGCTTCTTACTCCTAGACCTGAATTCCATGTTTTTGCTCCTTCTGTACCTGTCACATAACACGTAGTCAGTACTTGGCTGTTGAGCCAGTGCATGGATTTGTGAGGTCAAAGGCTTTGGTCTTTTCTGTTCAGCCTTGATACACAGCGCAGAAATCAGCAGTGCTGATTGCAATCACCTGTGACGCTATGAACAATGTGCGTTTTTAGCAGTATGGAATATTTCTTTCCTCAACTCTTAACAAGTGTATGCGACATAAATATAAAAGAGATTGAAGCAGAAATGCCACATGTGGACTCCTCTCCTTAGGTCCCCACTAGGTTCTGAAATAACGTTTCCATGGATTCCCTGCGGCAACCTGGGGAATAGGAATCCGCTCACTGTGCAAGGGGCCTGTAGCATCGGCTAGCACAGCCAGTGGGCATGCTGTTCTCTGAGCCCTGCTGTGGCTGTGGGACTTCGGACAAATGACTTCACCTCTCTGAAGTTTGATTTTCTTACCTTCAAAACGGAAAGTTCATCCTGAATGTCCTCAGGTTTCTTTCTCGCTGTATGATGTGTGACTGAAATAGATGAAAAAAATTAAAAGTATGTTTATGCGGGAAAAGACACATTGCTGTGAGCACCCTCAGAGCACTCCTTGTTTCTAACAAGCTTAGCCCATCGCTGTGCGTCTTTCTGGAGCAGTTCTGGAATCTTTCGTGATGATCTTTAAGAGGTGTGATTAGAAATATAGTAAACTGCTTCCATCTGTCGCCCGATGGAGAGACAGACTCATAAAAATGTGACTGTATGGCCACCCCCATCTTATTCATAGGACCTGGTGCTGTGTGACTTCCGGCTCTTTCCCAAAGTAAAAATGACCACGAAGGGTCAACATTTTGACTCAATTCAGGACATCGAGACAACTAATGACACCCAAGAAAGAGGAGCTCCAGAACTGAACAATGGGATAAGTGTGTTTAAATCAAGGGAGAATTTTTGTTGTTGTTCCTCTAGTTTCTTTTTCAAGAATATATGTATAAATAGATTTTAGTCTTGGCCATTTCCAATAGTATAGCAATAAAACTCTCTACCCACAAATCCGGACACACTCACACACAGCTTTACTACCCTTCCAACTTGTTGGGGCCTGTCATCCTACGTGATCTTGGAGAATTGCTCAGAGTCTTAGAAGCTTAGTTTCCTCATCTGTGAATTCGGGTGATACAATGGCATGAATATTTGTGAAGATTCTTTGCTATGATGCAGAGAAAAAGCATTCTGAAGAAAATTTTGGGCTTGGGGCACAGCTCAATGATTGCAGTGCTGGAGTGTGGGACTAGGAAGGGTGAGGCCCCAGTTGAGCCCTCAGTACCATAGAATAGTTGGGTGTGGTGTTGCAGCCTATAATCCCAGCACTTGGAGGCTGGGACTAGAGGACTGCCATGAGTTCAAGGCTACTCTGATCTACATAGTGAATTCAGGACCAGCCTAGGCTGCAGAGTAAGAGCCTGTCTCAAAGAACAGAAGAGTAAACCAGACCAAACCAAACCACCACAATCACTAAAAACCAACATTTTGAAAGGGAGAATATTTTAAGGGAGACCAATACAATACCTTTAACTGCAATAATTTTTAAAGAATTTACCTTTTTAATTGTACTTCCTGTGTCCGTTGGTTTCAAGTTTGTCCCTTGGTCCTCAGTTTTACTTCCTGGCTGGAGAACCCTAGCTTCTGTTTGTCCTAAAGCTGAGTTTCCCCAAGATCATGCCAATTTATTTCTTTTTTGTGTGACCTGGAGTGAAACCCAGGGCCTTGCCCATGATAGACAAGTGCTCAGCCACTGAGTTGCTCCCCAGTCCATGGTCCCACCCATCTCTAATTCAGGTTGGGATCTTTTGCTGAGCTTCTGCTCCTTGGCTGTCCTGCAGCCATTGTCCACAGCGCCTAGACAAGGACGGAGTGCACAGCACCTCTCAGAATATCTAGAACCAGGACATTCAGTAAGTAAACCGGACACACCTTACTTGCTATGCATTTGGTTTACCTTCGCCATTCTGCTGCTGCCTCAAAGTGCTTTTGTCCTCGTGCATTACGCGTGACCTTCTGGGAGTTACGTGTACATTCTCCTGCTGCACTGAGTAGTGCTGTTGACTGATACTCAGTGTGAGCAGCTCAGCCGCCTGGGTCTTATATCCCCATATACCTGCTGGCATTTTGGTTGGGCTTGGTGACTGATCAGTAACCGGTGTAGAAGGGGGAACAGGTGCTCTGGATGCGTAGAACACTACCGTTCCTATGATGCTGGATTTACTTCTGCCGGGTTGGTGATCCAATCCACGTTACCACACCCAGCTTCTATTAGATGGCAGCGCTGAACTCCTGGGACTAGATGCTTGTGCTGTGGGGTTGATGTCTTAATGTGACTTCCTGAGCTCTGCACACCTTTGGTCAAGTTTCAGCTTTTCTTTTCATATTTTATCTCTCTGGTATTGGATTTATTTTTGTGGTACTGGGCACAGAACCTTCATACTGAACTACATCCCCAGCCCACTTGCCTAGATGGGGCTCAAGCTTGAGGTCCTCTTGTCTCAGCCTCCCAAGAGTTGCCGGGATTACAGTTGTGCCTCTGAGCCTGGCTTAGACTTCTTGTTCATAGGTGGGGATAGTGCTCTCCTTCCTTGGGGTTTTGGGGAGGATTAGTTGAGCTGCACATGTTAAAAGCCCAGTTCATTATAGGAACACCACCAGCATTAACTCTTCCTATTAAAGTTCTTACGACCAGCCAAGTCAGGGGTGACTGTGCCTGGGTGGCGGTGGATGGCATCAGATCTGGGTATTCGGAGGGTCCACGCAGTTCCATTTATTTTATCATCTCAGCTATGTAAGAGTTTTTGCGTTTAAATTATAAAACTACAACTTTTTTTTTCTTCTGCGAATTTATTTTCTCCTTGTTTCAAACCCAGAAAGAAATTGGAAGACAACAGGAAAACTTTTAGTTACCTTGGTACAATCTGGTCAGATTTTGCGAGACTGAATTTTTTTTCTTGTGATGGGTCTCCCGGTGCGCTGAAGGAGTGTCTTCCCTACAGGAAGCGTCTCAGAAAAAATGATGTTGCCTCTGAGTGAATGAGTAACTTGTGCGTGTGTGTTCCTGTGTTTTCGCATGTGCCTAGGAGTCTCATCAGGTCGTACACTGGCTGTGACCCATGCAGAAAGCAGACGGACTGCCTACCAGCCGCCTGGCGTTTGTGGCTTGGGGACCAGGGGACGCGGAGAGGGAGCTCCCTGCACCCAGGGGGTGTGTTAGCCTGCAGGTCACTCAGAAGGTGTGGATGTGAGACCACGCAGCTGAAGAGAAAGGACCTGAATCTGTCCGCACCAAGTTCCCGGCTTTGAGCCCCTCAGTCCCGCCTGTCCAAGTGCACAGGCCTTGACCTGTGCGCCCCGTTGCCTCGTCATCTGGCCTCCTAGGAAGTGGTGGGTAACCGGTGTGCGTTTCCTTGCTTGCAGCCCTGGCCTCTGTCCTTGTTATTCTTGGAATTCACTGCCCAGGAACCCAGTGGAAGCTGAAAGCGGCTTCACACCTGCCTGGGAGGAGCCAGGGGCCTCCTCGCAGGCACTCAGAAGCCGTTGGATTTTTAACATGGTGTTTTAATGAGTAGAGGTGTTACCTTTCCTCAGGCTGTTCTCAAAAGAATAAAAAAAAATCAGAGAAACAAAAGTAGCAGGAGTAATTGCAGTGACTAATTCATTGAATAAAAAAAGACCAGAATCGACCAGTTTGCTGGAGGCTGAGGCAGGAGGATTGTAAGTTTGAGCCCAGAATGGGCAACTTAGCAACTTAGTGAGATCCTGTCTCAAAATTAAAACCAAAACCAAACCAAACCAAAATGAAAGAACAAGAACAAAATACAACAGTAGGGACGTAGCTCAGTAGCTCAGTACAAAGGCCCTGGGTTCCAGCTCCAGTACCCAAAAACAAAAACAAACAAATACACACACACTGGAGTACCTGTGGGAAAAACTATAGTGCAAAAACTTTACTACAAGAAAAACTGATAGTCATATGTCCACCCAGCTAAGTGTCAAGTGTAGTGAATAGACTTAAAGAAAAAATGCAAACTTCTAAATTGATCCCAGTGGTTTTTCAGTGGATAATCCACCAGCCAGCAGATCTTCCTTAAGCCCTGGACTCTGCACCGAAGCCCATGGGGGATCTCCTAAGGGATGGTGAAATTCTAGTTTGTCCTCTTGACTATCTATACGGGGCATGGAGGTTCCCAAAGGAATTTATGTCTTAACTTTCAAGCCTGAAAAAGTGTTGCGTTTTATTAGTTTAAATTCAAAGAGCACACGAAAGTTGAAAACCTAATGTCCGACGACTACCAGTAGGTTATTGGCATCGTTGCAAGTGTTCAAAATGAAAGGCTTCTATTGGATTTTAAAAAAATAAGCAGCTGTTCTCTGAGAGATAGTGCTGTGCGGTGAGGGAGGCGTGGCGGTAAGCCCCTGGCGGGACACGTTAGCCCTGATGGAACAATGGCTTTATCTCGGAAGGTGACAGACAGCAGGAGGCAGGAAGACCAACTATCTGAACAATATTTATATACTCATGTAGTACGTGACCCCTGCACTCTGGGAGGCCTAAGGCAGGAGCGATCTCAGCTTGGACAGCGTAGTGGATTGTTGAGACCCTGTACCCCCTACCCAACTTTCTTTTCTTTTAAAGCTGAAGATAGCTTGGTGTGTGGGCCCTGGGCTCAATCTCAGTACCCAACAATGACATCAACATATTTCAGAAGTTGTATTCTATTCAAGCTCAGCGAGTGTACAGAGAAATAAACCCCTGAAATTAAGAAACAGTTTCCTCTTCTTTCTAGATCTTTCACGCTCTCATCAGCTGGGCCAGAAACCCCGTTAGCATCCCTCCTGGGCTCATGGAGAGTGAGAAGTGTTTGGGGGAGGAGCAGGGACCTGCAGCAGCAGGGGCTGCGTCCAGTGAGGGACTTTCTGCGTTTGCGTTCCACTTTCACTACCTTCTATTAGAGCGATTTTTCACTTGCAGGTATTTTTAGCTAAATGAAAGAGATTTTTCTTCCCACTAATGATTTAGGAGAATGCCAGTGCATTCTAGTGTGGTCATGGTGTCCTGAGAGCTCAAATTAAGCCCACTGAGAGGTGGGTCAGCGACCACGAGGTGGCCCACGCCCAGGGAAGGGGTGTTTCTCTTCATCTCTCCTGGAGGCCACCTCCAGAAGGTGGCCAGGGGCACGCTGTGGGAGTTGGTAGTCTCGCCTGTAGTGGTTACGCACGTGTGAACAATACTTGTAACTACATTCAGGGAAATTTTCCTTTACTTCTGTCTGTCTTTGGACTTCCTTAGGATCTCTGCAGACAGCTGTACTTCGTTGTGCTGGTATGGTTTACTACGCTTACTCTGCTCAGGAAGGATCAAAACTAGACACCAGAGAGCTGGGAACCGGCCGGCGCTCTGCCTGTCCCTCCCCTCCATGAGAACACCGCCACTTCTCTTAGGGACTGTGCAAGGTGCTTTTCAGATACCAATTCACAAAAATCACGTGAGATCAGTGTGACCTCTGCTCTGGTATGCCCTTGTGGAGACGGGAAATCTGATGTACAGACAGGTACAGTAAGTTGCCCAGAAGTGACAGCCAGTTATGACAGAGCTCACCGCCACCAACAGGTGACTGCAGGCAGTTGACTCCACAGGCTGTTATGTGAGCTATTAAACTACATGTCTATAAATGTGAAACAATACTAACTAGACTAAAAAAACCTACATATGAAACTAAAAAACAGGGCATACAAATATATATATATGTGTGCATGTATATATGTGTGTGTGTGTGCACACACACATGCATAACCTAGTGGCTGTGTTATGGACTATTACTGCTACGTACTGTGCATGGCGTGTGCGCTGTGTGCCCCGCCACCATAACCACTGTGGCTAGAGGTCCGCGGGAGGGGAGCACCGTGGCCTGGACTGTCGTCTCCGGACCCAGGCAGATCAGTTCTTCCTTCATTTATTTAACAAGAAAATAGAGACTTTTCACATGTGCAGTTTAACTCCTTTTGTTGTTGTCTTTGTTTTTCTTCATTAAAACCATTTTTTAAAATTTCTTTAAGACAGCTTTTCAAGTCTCAGAGGAGCTTTTTACAAAACAGTACTTTCCAAAAGCGTGCAAAAAGGGAAAGCGATGTTTCTTTAAAAAAATCATGGACAATAAAACCGCTGTTATCCCTGCCAGCTTCAGGAGTCTATGGTGCTGTCCCCATTCACTCTCCGTGGACTCCAGGATTGAAGTTGGGGTTTGTAGGGCCTGCTGTCCTCCGGCCACTCGTAAATGACATACAGGCTAAGTTCGCTCCACCTGCGCTGCAGAGGAAGCTTGCCACACCGCGCAGCTTCACGGAATTTTGTCCTTACGCTTCCTTCAGCAGCCACATCCATGTGTCAGGTGCCAACCCAGGGCTTGGTGATCTTCCTGTTGTTGAAGGTCACGTATTTGAATTCACAACTGCAACAAATGTCGTCATGGACCGCAGCCGCATTCTAGGACAACGAGCTGCTTACACGTTTGTGGTGCTGCTGCTGGGGTGGCTGGCCTTTCCGCTTGGGCTCCTTGCAGCGTTAGCACACTTTGGGACGCAGATAGAGGCTGAGAGGTTCTCCACAGTGGACTTAGAGAATCCAGCACCACCAGACATTAGCGGGTCAGCTCGATGCGACCCGTAGTTGATTGCTTTTGACTTTCTTACAATTCACAGAGGTTGCTTGGTAGTGGCAATTACTAGCTATTATAGTTAAGACCCTGAAATGATGTGAATTGTTAGAAAATGTAAGTCTTTTCTTTGATAAGGAGACTTCATTCTCTGCTGAATATACTTCAAGGAAAGATAGGGGTTCCAGTGTGTTTGCTGGAACGATAGAAATTGTTCCTTGACAAAGCTGTGTCTAATTGAAAGCCATGTGTCCTTTGAGCAGATGGGTTCAGCCGCACACATAGTCTACATTGTCAGAATTACCTTGGTCAGGTATAAATTATCAGATTAATGCTGGCTGCGGTGTGTGAACAGGGGGATTCTTTGAACCAAGGAATTTAGGACCAGCTTGGGCCACATAGCAAGACCCCACATCTTTTCAAAAAGTGCCAGGCATGTATTCTTGGTACGCTAGACAGCTGAGGCAGGAGGATTGCAAATTTGAGCCCAGCCCGGGCAACTTAATGACTTAGGGAGAACTTTTATAAAAATCAGAAATAAAAATGATGATGAATGTAGCTGAGTGGTACAGTTCCCTGACTCTGCAAAAAAGAACATAAGCAAAATGGATGTCACATTTTTTTGTGCGTCTTTCTCCCCTGCAGATACAAAGCTATTCATGGATCACCAACAGTTGCATTCTAGGACACATGAAGGGGGCATAAGGGCCCCAAGTCAGAACCACCCACGGCCCTGGGCGTTTCTGAAGGAACTCACTGTCCCTTGAAATATTTGAATGTAGAAAGGAATACATTCCTCAGGAGTTTTTATCCACAACCCCATTTTTTTTTTTTGCCAAATATCCAGGTAGCAATGACACAATTACGTACATGACAGATGTAAGTTTTCTCTTTCAGTAGCTACTTATGTAATAATACTAAGAAAAATTAAGCTCTTTATAATGTGTAAATAATTTGTGCCTTTCAACTGTGTCTGCAGATTAGAATCACACAGGGAAAACTTGAAAGACCACGGGGGGCTGGATGAATGGCTCAGCGGTTAAAATGCTTGCCTAGCAAGTGCTAAGTACCCGAGTTCGATTCTCCAGCACCACATAAGCTGGGTGTGGTGGCGCAAGCCTGTAGTCCCAGCACTCGGAAGGCTGAGACAGGAGGACTGCCGTGAGTTCGAGGCCAGCTTAGGGTATGCAGTGAGTTGAGGGCCAGCCTGGACTACAGAGCGAGACGCTGTGCCAATAAAAACTATCCCAGGTGACTTAATGTGCAGTGGGCCTCTAAGAGTCCTGCCTGGCACTGCCTGCCGGTGGTCCTCAGCAACCTTCCCCCCGGGACACCTGCCCCACGCATACTCTCCTGGCTCGCCCTCCTCAGGTAGGTCTGGGCTCTGGGGGCAAAGCCCTGCCCGGCCCCCCGGGACGCCTGCTCACTCCGGCATCGGCACACGTCACCCCGTCTCCTCCATCCTTCCCTTCGCTGTGAGCTGTGGTGTTCTTTTGCAAGTTTGCCGTCCCACGGCAGTGGGAAGCCAGGGCCATCTCGTTCCCATAAGACTGAAAACCAAGCCTGGCCCCTTGCTGTGGCTCAGGAAAGAGTGTCCCAGCCCGTGGTCAGTGGGCAGATAGGCAGTGGTGTGGGGGTGCACAGAATTGTGTCTCCCCACGGCCGTGCTTGGGTCAGGCTTTTAAATATGAGCACGGAGGCATAGGGCGAGATGAGGACCACGTCATCAGGCGCAGAGGAGGCCTAGATGCCGGCTTGCTCCAGCACTGAAAACTTAAGGGTGTTTGCGTGTGTGCGTGTGTGCACACACTGCTAGGGACTGAACCCGGGGCCTTACCCTCAGCTACACCCAGCTCATCTTTTAATTTTTTTTCTTGAAACAAGTTCTTGCTGACCTGCTGTCGCTGGGCTGGAGCCTGTGATCTTCCCGCCTCAGCCTCTTTGAGAGGTGACGTTAGAGCCCTGGCGTCCTTACCAGGTCGCAACATTCTGTCTCCAGCGCTGCACTCCGAGTCTCACCGAAGCAGGGCTTCCGTGCTCCCGGTGATCACCCTTGCTTCCTGAGCCCAGGGTCCCACCCGTGTGAGCAGCCGGCTCTGAGTCGGTGGTTTCCGGTGCGGCGTGTCTGTACTGCGGCTGCTGCCTTCTCTGTGCTCAGGGTCTAGTCAGTCCTCCACTTGCTGAGCAGAGGGGTTGTGAGCCTGGCATGTCTGGGACCCCAGCCTTCTGGGAGGCTGAGGCAAGAGGATTGCATGTTGAACCCAGACCTGGGCAACTTAGTGATTAGTGAGAGTCTATCTGAAAAGAAGAGTGGATGGGGACAGATGTGATCCGTGTGAGGCCCTGGGATCAGCACCCCACCACCACCACCGAAAAAGGAGTTGTGTTTGTACTACCAGTCCCATCCTCAAGTATTTATTGAATGAAAGTCATACATATAATAGAAAATATTCCCCAGGAAGTATTATAACTGCTCATTAAAATTATAAAGCAGACCTGTCAGGAACAGGAGTGAGTCAGAGGATCTTTCAGTAGTGCCGAGCAGTAAATGATGGGACCCTTGGCCACGTGGGAAGCTGGGGTGGGGGCGAAGGGGTCGCGCTTACTTAGGAAATTAAGAAAACGCCACCGGTGCCGCACAGTCTGAGCACTGGCTTCCGGCTGGAATGTGGCTGTCATCTGAACGGCGTTTTCATCACTCACTTGGGACTTTTTATACATTATTTACTCTTTTTGATAAACTTTTCAATAGCAGCTATTCAGATAGATGTGTTTTCCAGTAACACCTGATATGCGCTTGAAAAATGCAGCTTGTAATTGCTATTGACTGCAGCAAGCACCGGGATAACTTTCCTCTGAGGGCTCTGAACCGTGGTGTTCTACTCAGAAGAAAATGCGGCAATCTGAGGGTGCATAAATATTTAAAATTCTCCGGGTAGACATCCTGTCGGGTGTCAGGGTGCCGCTGCCCTCACTTGAGCACTTAAATTCCAATCAGGATTACTCTCGCTGATTGTGGCCCGTGTCTCTGTCACCACAGGGCGGCCTGCTAGCATTCGACCCGGTAGCTGCGTGACTGCGCCTGTCAACAGTCACACAGTTGGAGCGGGTCTATCTCTTTGAGCCTCAATTTATCTAGTTTTTAATCACAAAGACAATAAAACATAAGACAGAGTGTGTCGTCAGGCCAGAGGACCTGCGAGGCCCCACCGGGTCGCGGGCGCGCACAGTGTTGTGGGAACTGCCTGGGGCTTTTATGTGTTTTTCTCCGGTTTTCTGGAGGAAAGACTGCCTGTGCACCAACGCACGTCGCGTGAATTGCCCCATTTCTTTCCTTTTCTGTGATGCTGGGGTTTGGGACCAGGGCTTTGCCACTGAGGTCCATCCTCAGCCTATTTTTGTTTTTGATTTTGACACAGGGTCTTGCCAGATTGCTTAGGACAGTAGGTTGAGCTTACAATCCTCCTGCCATAGCCTTCCACAGGGCTGGGGTTTTAGGCCTGCATCACTGGCTTCACTTGTCCCAGGGAGTCTCAACACAGCCCCAAAGACCTCTTTTCTCTTGTCATTTGGTCTGTATTCCCGCCTCGCTGGGTAGAGGCCTGCCCTGCGTCCCCTTCCCACCTCCCCCGGAGTAGCGGCGAAGATGACAGCTCCAGGAGCAGCGCTGTGTGTGGCATTTCCCGTGACCGTGTGGCTTGATGTGTTAGCACCTGTGATGTGGGACGTGGGTCCTGGGCCAGAGGAAGCAAAGCTGAGAGGGAAGAGCCATGTCAGGATGGTGGGCGCTGTGCTCCGTGTGGGGACGTTTGAGTCCTGTCATCAAGGGAGGTGGGGTATTGAGAAGGCGCGAGCCTTTTGGAAAGTGTGGTCACAGTCCGTGTGAAGATTGATGGTGCAGGAAGCTGGGGATGGGGAGAGTGGAACGTGGTCATTTCAGAATTTAAGGCCACAGAAAAGCGAAAAAAAGCCCGGATTTTTTGTATGTGTGTGGGAGGGGGGAGAGGAGAGATTGGGAACACATGCGCCAACGAGTGAATAAATGCCAATCGTTTCCAGATGGAAATGGGGAGACGGAAGAGGGGCGCTACCGTTTCAGGATGGACAGCGCTGTGACAGATGCGCCATTAGCCAGCTCTGGGCCAGCAAGAGAAGAGCTGACGGTGGGCGCTGATGTTGTCCCTAGCAACACAGATACACCCCAAATTAGAAGGCTCATTGTGTCTCCTAAAAATTGCTTTTTTCTTTAGGAAAGTAAGTTTGACTGAGGTATTTCTCTATAATAGTACAGAAAATTCACGAGGAAGGGCCCAATTTTTAATGTGTAGTGAACCAAATTCAGATTTCAAAATCAAAAACTGAAAGAATTATTTCAATCCATCTCAAAATCCAATTAGCTCCAGGGTCTCTGTAAATGGTGATCCACTAAAATAAATAATTCTTAATCTACTTCTCCCCTGCCTCTTAGGCTTTATTATTTTTTTATTCCAGGCTGGACCAGGCTAGCTTCAGACTGCCTCTCCCAGCCCTCCGAATGCTGGGATTACAGGTGTGTACCACCACGTCCAGCTTGCATGGTGCTGAGGAGTCGACCTCAGGGCCTTGTGCGTGGTCGGCAGAGGCCCTAACCACTGAGCTCACCCCCAGTCCCTTTCCCTTAGGTATTTTTGACATTGCGCTTCAAGACAGTTTCAGGCTATGTCAACCAGGACAGCTGGCACAAACAACGTGTTTCCTGCATGGACTGAGCAAGAAAAGCAGCCGGGTGGCTGCCTCCTTCACTGCGTGTGCCAGTAATGTCGCTTTCCTTTCCTCCTCTTGGCTCTTCCGTGATTGAAGTGCATCTTGATGAGGAATGTGCAGATTGCAAGGAAGGATGGTGTTTGTCGGCCTTCCAGTTTTAGTTCTCTGTACCAAAACACGTTCATCACGTCGCCGTAAAGCAAGCGAGTGTTGTTGGCTTTCTTTCCTCGTTCGCCCTGCCACAGTTCATGTTCACGGCCCCGCTTTTCACCGTGTGCCTCTGCGTGTGATAACCGTGGAGAAGCCAGGCCAGGGTAGGCAGGCGTTGCCCACCTCCCCGCCGCCCTGCGCTGGTGTGGGCTGAACCCTCCTTTTCCAGCTGGGGTTTCCCCCTTTTGCCCCCACAGCCCTGACTCCTCTTGCCCCAGCAGGACCCTTCCGCCTTCTCTCTTTTGGTTGTGCGCACGCCCTCTAGTGGCCGGGTTTTGGGGCGACTTTAGGACCTGCTTCTGGGCTTGTTAAGGACAACCATTCTTCTCCTAGTTGTTCTTCCTGTCTACAAGAGCAAACCCCTATCCCCAAAGAAAAGACTCTGTTTTTATCCCCTAAAAATCAACGTTTCACCAAAATTAGTAACATATTGCTACTACCTATGGGAATCAAGATCTTCAAATGAGTTCTTTCTAAAGGAAGGGGCAAATGGCACGAAGAGTTTAGCTCCATCTTCGTGGTAGAATGTAATTTCTGGAATGGCAGGAAGTGGCTGTTATCTCAATATCATACCCCCTCCCGGATGAATGGGACGCAAAGGCTCGCCTTCAGGTTCATACTGTCACATAGCCTTGATCTGATTTTTATTTTGGAGTAGTTGTCAAAAACTTTGAATGAGTGGGAATTAATTTGTTATTTAGAAATGTCTATTTAAAGTTGCATGATAAACCTAAAAAAATTGGAACTGCTTGAAGTTATGCTGTAAATATGAATTATGCAATACTTTTCGGATTGTTAAATATACGTTGCTCTGGGGCTGGAGACGTGGCTCAGTGGTTAAAGCGTTTGCTTCAGCAAGCACTAAGTACCCAAGTTCCATTCTCCAGCACCACATACGCTGGGCGTAGTGACGCCCGCCTGTAATCCCAGCACTTGGGAGGCTTTGACAGGAGATTTGCTGTGAGTCCAAGGCCAGACTGGGCTCCATAGTGAGTTCAGGACCAGCTCGGGCTATAGAGTGAGACCCCGTCTTAAAAAAAAACCAACCAAACAAAAATATATGTTGCTCCAAGAGGGAAAATTGCAGTTTTTCCATATAGAGCTAGAAACTCAGCCACTGTCAGTAAGCCAGAAGAGAAATCGGTGGTCTCGGTCTGTGCACTCAGCAGCAGAACATCAGAGGTAACGTGTCCTTGTGGAGTCTCCTCCAGCACTAGCTCACTATGCTAAACGTCATGATTGTTGCTGGTTCTGGTTACATGCATCCTGCCCTGCAATTTCAGAACAGCGCCCAACCATCAGGGGTGAGGTGTTCCAGTTTCGGTCGGTGCCTGGTCAGGGTGAAGCCGCACAGCGGCCCTCGGGCGGGCGCCCCGGGTGATGGGTTGCTCGTTTAGTGTATCCTTCTTTCTCCGTTTACATACAATGTGTGTCTAGCTGGGGGACCACGGGGCCTGTTTATGAACAGTGCCGTCAGCATGTCTCCAGCTGGCAGTGGCCAAGTGCTTCCAGGGGAGTTCAGCAGTAGACAATGGCGGCGTAGGTGCAGCTCTCCTGGGGCTCCATGTGTTTGCTACTGGAGAACAAAGAACCTTATAGGTTAGGGTGGGTGGCTCTTCATATGACAAGATTCATGCCAGGTCCCAAACAGGAGGAAAAGAGAGAACAGCCAATCGTCTGCTGTTTCTTTTTGGTGGTACTGGGGGTCGAGCCCGCTGCTCTCACACTGAGCGGCATCCCCAGCTGATCTTTGTTTATTCATTTTCCTTTTGAGATGGGGTCTTGCTAAGTCTATCAGACGGGGTTAGGATCCTCCTGCCTCAGCCTCCCAGAGTGTTGGGATTACAGGGCTGGCCACTGGGCCTGGCTCAGTGTTTACTTTTAATGAGGTGTACTGTAGTGACTTTTCATTTCTCTCTGACAGATGCTTCCTCATGTGACAGATGAGGACAAACATGGATTGCGAGTAATCTTCATACCCACTCGCCCCTGGGGCATGTGTTGGCTTTTGTAGTGTCTGGTGAATCTTTGGTGTTCATGTCTAATTGAGTTAACCAGAAGTGCATTCCAAAATCATTCACCACTCAGCCTTGTGCCTTCTTAACCTCTGCCATCAAGGACCCATTGGATTAGAGCATCATTAAGACACCCGTGAGCCGTGTGGCCTTGTAGCGTGCAGTATGTAGGAAGAAGAACCATTAAGGTAACCTGGATTCCAATCCAGTTGCCCAACACTATCCAATGTCTACTTTATTAGCAAAATATCAAGGTAGATACTTATAATAGTGAACAGGGCATTAGTGTATTTTCTCTGTAATGGCTCCCCCCACACCAAGTGTTTTTTCCTTATTAAATATTTTGTTGAAACTGTATGAATTCAAATTTAGCCTAAAATAACATTCTAATGAGTCAGATATTTCTAATTCTTGAATATTGCATTTGTTTATTCAAGCAACAAGTGAGTGGCCAAATCTAGGCCAGGTATACTTTATTGAGCCCTTGGAAATACATCCTGAGCCTTCTTTGGTCCTAGATCTTTCTAAAATTATACCTTTGGGAAGTCCAGGGTACTTAGCCAAATGGCCACTAAGCACATAAAATGATCCTCAATCTGAGCAGTCACGGGGATGACAGTAAAATTTTACTTCAGATTTAGTGGTGTCATTGCAAACAAGCGGTAATTAGGTCTGTGGTAAGAATGTGGAGACCCTGGGAGGCCACATACTTGTTAGTGTGGACACGAATACGGCAGCGACTTGGGAGAACAGACAGTTTTTTTGTTTTTTTAAATGTTAAGCATAAAATTCCAGATCACTGAGCAGTTTAGCTCCTTCCTGTCTGCCCGAGAGGTGTGACAATGAAGGATGGAGCCAGACACCTGAAAAAAAAATGTTACTGGGTAGCCAGGAAGCGGAAACCCACCTGAAGTGCAGATCTGTGGATCGTTAGAACACGGCATGCTGTACAACCAAACGTTAGTGTATGACAAGGTCGTGGAGCCCCCAGCGTTGCTCAGTGACAAGGATGCTCATGTCTGTCCGGTTGTGTTAGTGAGGAAGCTGAGGCATGTGTGTAGCTTGCTTCTTTCGGTGGTACTGGGATAGAGCCCAGGGCCTTCCCGCTGGCCTACGTCCCCAGCCCATGTTTATTATTGACCGTTAGTCAGAATCTCATTAAGTTGCCGGGCTGGTCTCAAACTTGTGACCCTCCTGCCTCAGCCCTCCAGAGTGTTGGAATGCTTGCATCACTGGGCCTGGCTAGGACACACACACACACATGCGCACGCACACACACGCGCGCGCGCACACACACGCGCGCGCGCACACACACACACACACCCACCACCACCACCACAATCCACCTTGAGAGAGAAGATAACTTTTGTTTGTTCATGGCCAAACCTTTTCAGAGTCGCTGCTCTCTCGTCTCCCATCATGGGCACCTGCATTTTCTTTATAATTTCTTTGCCAAATTGTAGTTCAGATACCCCGAGATCATGCTTTTAAGTTGGCCCTGAGGGCTTTTCCATCACTGGCACGCAGATCTTGAAGGTGCTTGGCGCCCCTAACGGCTCTGTTCTCGACACTCCCGCCTCCCTCAGCCCTTTGCTCACCTGCTGGCTCCCCTCGCAGGTCCTTGTCCAGCGCTGGGAGTTCCCCGCCTTTGCCTGCCCTCCTCACGTTGCTTTTGGGTTCTTCTTCCTACATACTGCACGCTACAAGGCCACACGGCTCACGGGTGTCTACTTCCAGCGTGTGTCCAACACATACGTAATGTACATTATCTTCCAGGTCGTGTTCAGGCATTTGAAATCCACGCTTTTGTGGACCTTGCTGTGGACACTCTGTTCTTTGCTTGGCTTCAGTCATTTGTTTTCCTCTCACTCCTGCCAGCCCATGTGGGCGGCATGTGACGTGGTCGTCTTGGAGAGCTGGTGCCTATACACAAGACCCTCGGTCGTTCTTTGGAAGCCATCTTCTACTGGGATGAGACAAGCGGTAGCCATCCAGTAATAAAGAAGGGGTCTGCTTCATCTGGCAGCATGCCAGTGGCGGTGTGCTGGGTTGGTGCCGAGGGACAGAGCATCGGAGGACATGGAGGCCGGCCTGCCGCTGTCAATGGGAGTACCGTCCTAGCACAGGATCATGAAGTAGGCAGAGAAGAACATGAGGGCACGTGGGTGGCACCCTTCAGGAAAGGCAGGAGGCTAAGTGAGCTATGGCTGAGAGAATGCAGAATCATGGAGGAGTGGGTACCCTGGGCGCAGGGACCGTGACCAGGA